>CAMRHE010000693.1:462500-557500 GCA_947044405.1 Leptodactylus fallax
AAATTTAGACAGCACATCCCAATGTGAACAGGTGTAAGCTACCATTGCAATATTAGATACATAGATAGATGACAGATAGATATGAGATAGATAGATAGAGAGATAGATAGAGAGAAAGATGATAGATATGAGAGAGATATAGATACATAGATAGATATGAGATAGATAGATATAAGATAGATAGATAGATAGATAGATATGAGATAGATAGATAGATAGATAGATAGATATGAGATAGATATGAGAGATAGATAGATAGATATGAGATAGATATGATAGATAGATAAATAGATAGATAGATAGATATGAGATAGATAGATAGATAGATAGATAGATAGATATGATAGGTAGATAGATAGATAGATAGATAGATAGATAGATAGATAGATATGAGATAGATATGATAGATATGATAGATAGATAGATAGATATGAGATAGATAGATATATAGATAGATATGAGATAGATATGATAGATAGATAGATAGATAGATAGATAGATAGATATGAGATAGATAGATAGATAGATAGATACATGATAGATAGATAGATAGATATGGGATAGATATGGGATAGATAGATAGATATGAGATAGATAGATAGATAGATAGATAGATATGAGATAGATAGATAGATATGAGATAGATAGATAGATAGATACATGATAGATAGATAGATAGATAGATAGATAGATAGATAGATAGATAGATATGGGATAGATATGGGATAGATAGATAGATATGAGATAGATAGATAGATAGATAGAGAGATAGATAGATAGATAGATATGAGATAGATAGATATGAGATAGATAGATAGATACATGATAGATAGATAGATAGATAGATAGATAGATAGATAGATAGATATGAGATAGATAGATAGATAGATATGAGATAGATAGATAGATATGAGATAGATAGATAGATATGAGATAGATATGATAGATAGATAGATAGATAGATATGAGATAGATATGATAGATAGATATGAGATAGATAGATAGATAGATAGATAGATAGGAGATAGATAGATAGATATGAGATAGATAGATAGATATGAGATAGATAGATAGATAGATAGATAGATAGATAGATAGATAGATATGGGATAGATATGGGATAGATAGATAGATAGATATGAGATAGATAGATAGATAGATAGATAGATATGAGATAGATAGATAGATAGATATGAGATAGATATGATAGATAGATAGATATGAGATAGATAGATAGATATGAGATAGATAGATAGATAGATATGAGATAGATAGATAGATAGATATGAGATAGATAGATAGATAGACAGATATGAGATAGATAGATAGATAGATAGATGATAGATAGATATATAGATAGATAGATATGAGATAGATAGATAGATATGAGATCAATAGATAGATAGATAGATAGATAGATGATAGATAGATAGATATGAGATAGATAGATAGATAGATAGATGATAGATAGATATATAGATAGATAGATATGAGATAGATAGATAGATATGAGATCAATAGATAGATAGATAGATAGATAGATGATAGATAGATAGATAGATATGAGATAAATAGATAGATATGAGATAGATAGATATGGGATAAATAGATAGATAGATAGATAGATAGATAGATAGATAAATAGATAGATAGATAGATAGATAGATAGATAGATAGATAAATAGATAGATAGATAGATAGATAGATAGATAGATAGATAGATAGATAGATAGAGGCACTGGAAATAACTGGATTTAGCAGTAAAATATTTGCATTTGGACAAAGTGTCAGAAGTGAAAGGTGGGGCATTTGTAAAATCTATTGTCTTCCCCTTTGACCCATCCATAAGAGAATTAAACACAGCTTATCCCCTTAATCCATTTTATCTGTGGGGTCTTTTGTGATACTCTCATTTTTGGCTTTAAAGACTCTTAAATCCTATCTCCTTCTTCGCTCTGGCAGCTGCTTAGATATTCAACGTGCCTTAAGTCCCTATCAAGCTTCTTCAAACTCATTTCATCCGCCTTATAAAGTCCATAATATGGGCTCAGGCTCCCATAGAAACAGAAGATTACAGCTAAAAATCCCCAAAAGAGGAAATGCCTTTGGATGAGAAGATAGGCACCATCTCTAAGAAGACACCTAGAAAGATACAGATCAAACCAAAGGTCCACAAATCATAGCCGAGGGTCATGTAATCAAACATCTTACTAGAAGACAACATGATAAGCCGGATAAAATGGTCACCAGTCATCCTCCAAACATAAACAATCATTATCTCCATGGTGACTGCCTTTTTGGAACTTTATTAAATTTTTTTTGTTGGTAGCTGTTAGGTTTGTTATGTCACTGGCCAATGATCAGAGAATTGTCTTGTAATTGGAATTTTATATTTATAAAAAATAGATGAGATAGATAGATAGATAGATAGATATGAGATAGATAGATAGATACGATATAGATATGAGATAGATAGATAGATAGATAGATATGAGATAGATAGATAGATATGAGATAGATATGAGATAGATAGATATGAGATAGATAGATAGATAGATATGAGATAGATAGATAGATAGATAGATAGATATGAGATAGATAGATAGATATGAGATAGATAGATAGATAGATATGAGATAGATAGATAGATATGAGATAGATAGATAGATATAAGATAGATAGATAGATAGATAGATAGATATGAGATAGATAGATAGATAGATAGATAGATATGGGATAGATAGATAGATAGATAGATAGATATGGGATAGATAGATAGATAGATAGATAGATATGAGATAGATAGATAGATAGATAGATGGATAGATAGATATGAGATAGATAGATATGAGATAGATAGATAGATAGATGGATAGATAGATATGAGATATATAGATAGATATGAGATAGATAGATAGATAGATAGATATGAGATAGATAGATAGATAGATAGATATGAGATAGATAGATAGATGGATAGATAGGAGATAGATAGATAGATAGATAGATATGAGATAGATAGATAGATAGATATGAGATAGATAGATAGATAGATAGATAGATGTGCTGCCTGTTTTTTGGTATATGGTGTAAGCACGATCCTGCCTTTTCCCATTGGTAAGCACCCTATACTTGTACTGGTACAGTCTTACAATTGGAGTTAGATATGAGATAGAAAGAGAGATAAATAGATAGATATGAGATAGGTATGAAATAGATAAAAACACACTTAATGGTGTTTATTCCATGTACAATGTTTCACCCCCAGGCTCAGGGGTCTTTCTCAAGCCTGATTTTTGTGCAGATTTTCCTTCATTGCTGATGGTCCATTCTTTTCTTTTTATAAATGGAGGAGACAAGTGTTTTGAGAACATTCTACTTTACCTCCATAAGGTGTAAAGGCTGCTGGGATCACAGGTCGACCTTTCTGGATATGGTCTCCATACAGTCCCAGCCCTGGGGGGTCATTTCTCCTTCCAGACTTCACGGCTTCATGATCTAATTAATGACTTCACTTCCCATATGAAAAGAAAGTCATTGGCAGACTGGGGAGCGAGTAAATGGGATTACTGGTCCGGCTGGGGGTCCTGTGACTGGTCACAAAGGTTCGTTACCGATTGGCCCTCTCACTGTCGAAAGGGATACAATGTGTAGTCTATATAAATAGGCTTTGTGTGCCTACATTAGGGAAATTCTTAATGTTTTTGTAACCTAAGGACACATTGTACTGCGTCACATCTGGACCATGAGAGGCGATAAGGAGACAAAGTCACCACCGGGAACTCAAAGAAAGGTAAAGATTTCAGAGCAACCGTATATAGATACACTTAAACTCAAGTATTGCTTCTAGTTATTGGACCCTAATCCTTATCATAGCTGAGCTGTCGCTACAGTTGTATCCAGTCTAGAAAATCCTCTGTGAGATAAACACATCAGCAGAACAAATGTCTCTCCTGCTCTCACATTTGTTACAATGTATCATTGAAGCTAGAGTAGATCGTCATCATAATAGTTAGCTCACAGAGGAGTTTCTAGATTACATTGTAACACACCCTCAGCTCTAGGACGTAAAAACCTCAACACACCACTTAGTGTAATGTTAGTTGGACTGTCTGATTTTGGTTGGACCAACCAACCATCTAAGATGTCCGAGAGAAGGATTGGGCATGTTGAATTTTAACATGCCAGAATCTTTGTCCTGCAGAACACATGCATGCTTAACCAAATGAGTGTGTATGTGTATGGGGTGGGTGGAGAGTAATAGCTTTTAGCCAAATTAGTACTTGGGCAACAGCTATTGTTGGTATATGGCCACTAGAGATGAGCAAATTTTTCAAAAATTTGATTAGGCCGATTCGTCAAATTTTCCGTAACGATTCGATCCGAATTAATTCACGCCGAACCACGTTAACCCCTTCCCGACATCCGCCCTAAGAGTACGGCGCTGCCAGGAAGGACTTCCCGCAAACCACGGCGGAAGCATGGTGCGCACACAGAAACTGTGTGTGCACCCTGCTTTGTGAGTGTCAGCCGTAAGTAGCAGCTGACACTGTCCTCTAACACCTACGGTCAGAGCTGAGCTCCAATCGCGGGTGTTAATACCTGAGATGTCACGGTCAATCACGACCGCGACATCTCAGGGGTTTTATTATATATTGGGGTCCCGATCGGCCCCCAACAACATTTTCTGGGGTGCCTCTGCTCCTATTCGACAGCCCGAGGTCTGATCAGTGACCCCGGGTCTGCCCCATCACTGTCCCTCCGCATAACTGGTTGATCCTGCCTTGA
This sequence comes from Leptodactylus fallax, assembly GCA_947044405.1. Classification (NCBI taxonomy): domain Eukaryota; kingdom Metazoa; phylum Chordata; class Amphibia; order Anura; family Leptodactylidae; genus Leptodactylus; species Leptodactylus fallax. The sequence goes on from CAMRHE010000693.1 coordinate 467,289, forward strand.
ATGGAGACTGTCAGCCTATGCATCTGCATGGGCTGACAGCCTCCTATACACTGCAATACATGCATATTGCAGCGTATACCTATTGAAGCAGCGATCAAAATTTTGTCAACCAAGCTTGTTAAAGATCACCAAGTTCTGATCTTGAGGAGCTACAGGATCTTGAGTGTGGGCTAATATGCAGTAAGAATTGTCAAGGAACTCCTAAGCTCTGTTGAAGTATATGTCTATAGCTTAAGGTCTCAAGCGGGAATACCTTCTGAATGTGAGACATAAATATGAAAAACAGATGGACTTGGTAGGGTGCGATTTATAGGGTCCATAACTAGGACCTCCATGGACCTTCATCATGGTCAGGTTCCAACCCTTTGGAGTGGTTACTCCATCTCAACATATATGAAACTTGACGTAAAATTTATGACTTTACAGATTCCCACCATTCGACTATCTCATTTGTCATATTAGGGTCAACTTCGTGAGGTGGTCTTAAGTTTCCCCCTGATCAGGAAAAAGAGGTTTAGTTTCTAATAATATAATATTTTTCATTCCTGACAGCTCTTGAAACCCCAAGTAGAACGGCGAAGACGAGAGCGAATTAACAGCTGTCTGGAGAAGCTCAGAGTCCTCTTATCGGAAGCAATGACAAATGAGGTGAGGATGGTGGGAATTAACACAGATGTCCTCAAACTATATCTAGACGAAGTCCTTTGAAACGCTTGTTATAAGATTAATTTCTATCATGAGTCTCACACGTGTAAAGCTGGCTATGCACATTAGACTTAGGATGGTTGAACCCATCGATTTTGTCAGGATCCAACGACCATGTAATGTGTATGAAATTATCTGTTGGCGTCCTGTTGGCATTCCTAATCCCTTGTTCTCAGGGTGGACAAGCCACCACCATAGCTGTGAGCATTCTTCCAACAGCTATGGATTGGGTATGGTCACCATAAGTCATCCTATTGAACAAGAGGGACTTTAGGATTAAAGGTTCTTGAAAGGACCTACTGGGAACAATAACAAAAAAGTTGAAATTGTTAGTCAAAAATTTTACATCTTGGGTCTAAAATATTTCACCTGCCACTGAAAAGTTGTTGATCAAATTGAGAAGATGTTACGTTTACCTGCTGAGATCATGCAAGCATGAAAAACGATCCATTGTTTTCATTTTACTGTAGCAGAAGCTAAAAAATCCCAAGATGGAGAAAGCAGAGATTCTGGAGTGTACTGTCGAATTTCTCCAATCCATGATGACATCTCCAAAGAGATCCCACGATAACCTCCAATTCACGGCAAACCAGTCCGGCTTTCAGCAATGTCTACAAAACACAGTGAACTTCATCACTCGGAATCATCAGTTGTCTCCCTCAAGCAAGGATTTCTTCTTCCGTCAGTTGTCTTCCATGAACCTTTCTAGACTGTCCACTAGAGCCGACCAAAGTTCTGGTCATCTCCATAGACTATTGCATCCAGCTTCTACTGAAACATCTAAATGGCTTCATGACCACAACTGCACCCCTGTTGTAAATAATGTTACTATCCAAAGTGACTGGCATTCTGACCAAATGTGTAGGTCTTGGAGACCATGGATGTAGGTGGACAATTTCTTTGACGATGTATTGAGGGAGCATAGCTATGAGTGTGTGGAGGTAACAGCTGTACCTGGGCCCTGGTGCTTAAGAAGGTCCAAAGGCCTCTATGCTATATAACAAAGGACACCAATGTCAACTTTGTTGAGGTCCAACTCTTGACACCCCATCATATTAGCACTTGAAGAGGCCATGGTCCTTGGCCGAGTGCTGCGGCCTCTTCATTGTTTGCATACTGTCTACTTATTAGTGGCAGTGCGTCGTATTGCAGCTTTGTCCCATTCACCTGTGCCTCAATGAGAACCAGAGACTAGAGTATTTTTGCCTCTAGACTGTCGAAGTTGTGAATCAGAGGCAGAACCCATCTTCGTATTTTGGAGATGGAATACTAGGCAAGTGCACTCACTTCCCACTTTGCTTGTTACCCAGGACCCCATTTTTTAGAAAACACCCTGTATTGATATAGAGTCCTCCACAACACACCCTAAGCAGAAGGTGACTTCTTTACTAGCTTAAACATATTGACAAGTCCGCCATGTTTGCTATCAGTTAGATGTCTTGGTAAATAAATTAGCACCTTAACAGACACCTAAAAAACCCTCTTAATGTTACGATATTATTGCCAACACAAATGTCTCCACCGTGGATAGTCTCTACCATGAAGTCCATTATGTAATGGATATTCTCACCTATCCCAGAAGACGTGATTGTCCTGTACCTACTGTGTACAAAACCACGGGCAGCCATTGTGAGGGCATTGAACGGCCCATCTGTTATGACAGACGATAGTTATACTCGGAAGCACAAGTCACTTTGTGAATCAATGAAGACTATGAAGAATGGTTCGATTTGTAATAGTACTGCCTCCAATGTTTTTAGGTGCCACTCCCTCCCTCGGTCTCCTCGGAGATGTCATACGCCAGCATTACCACTAAGGCCTTTGATCATGGCACTTGGCGTGCCCATGTGACTGCTGTGGCCCAATACAAGCCTCAGCAGTGACCTTGGGTGCATGACGTCACCAGGAGAGTGCCAGACGCCACTTGGAGACCCAAAATATTTATTTTACCTCCCCTGGGCCTATTGAAGAGACCCCAGAGTATAATAATTTAGCCCAATGGATGTCGTGGTGGCCATTTTATTTTGTGAAAGACGCATCCCCAATTATCCCAAACAATTTGGGATATTCAGGTTGAACCCGGCTCGTGTCAAAGTGGTTCGTCCATCTCTAGTCTTCACTATAACATGGTCCTACATCTCTTGAGATACCCTAATAGTAGACCTGGGTGAGAAACCAAAGAGGTGGAGAGAAGGTCTTATGGTCTCCTTACACTGTGAGAGGGCACAATGTGATAACTATGTACGGTATTATTTATAATGTTAGGATTTATAGTGAATGTTTGATGAATAAGAAAATTAAAGTTGCGAGAACTTCCATGAAGAAGACCATGTGGCCTATTTCTTCCATTAATCTTCTATGTTTCTTCTAAGCTTTGGAACTAGCGGTCAAGTGTTTTCCAATATGATGCCATATTACTAGATTAATCCTCAGAACTACGGAGGGTGTGGATCAAGAATATGAGGCAGCCCAAAGATCCCTGTAAGACAGTAGAAGACACCAGCACTAGAAATGGTAGTTGAGGAGCAGTGAAGCCCCAGAGATAAACCTTTGCCCTCATGACATAATTGGGAAGGGTCTTGGTGGATCAAAGATATTATATTGTGGGGGGGAATTGAGTGGGACATTATACGGTGGTGACCACATTGAGAGGGCAGTATATTGTGGCAGCTACAAGGAGGTGGTATTATACTGTAGGGGCCATATTGAGGGGGAGATTATATTATGGAGGCCACACTGAAGAGGACATAAAACTGTTGGGGCCACAGTGAGCAGGGCATTATACTGTAGGGGCTACAAGGGGGCATTATACTGTATGGAGACCACAAGTGTCAGGGGCCACTGAAGGGGCATTGTACTGTGTGGAGACAGAAAGGGACATTGTTGGGAATGGGCTGAGACAAAGAGGGTATGGGTGGTGTTAGTGGCACAGCTTATGAAACCTAAATTCATCTCTCTTTCAGTCCTTTAAAGGTGCACAGGGGCCCGGTAGAGGTATAGCCTTGGGATCCAGGAGCTTCATGTTACATATCTGTATCTGTGGTGTAACATGGTGTAGCAGCGACACCAAAAGAGAAGACGCATCTGGAATCGGTAATTTTATTATTATACAAGGTGGTTTGGAGTCAGGAGGATTCTTATATCATAAAAGGTCAGCACAACTTCACCTTTAACAGCGCCCCCTATTGGTGTTTCTTCGCCCTGCATTCCTTCCCCTATACACTGCCTACTTTGCAGACAAGGATTTCCTACATGGACATAATCCATAGTATGTACAACAGTGACACCTGCAGGCCAAGATGGGAAGGAGCTAATACCAGCTAAAAACTAGTGGAATGTTCTGACTATTATTACTATTATTATTGTTATTACTATTACACATTGTTATGAATTATTATGTGAATTATTTATAGTTTTATTTTTTCAAAACTAATCCTATGTTAATAAACTGACTGTGAATTTGTACAAAAAACTGCTATTTCAATCTAGATGTCTAGTTTTTGGGGGTCGCACTGCAGGCATGGTATTGGGGGGCTGCAGAGATAATGCTGGGTGGCAGCAATGACAGAAACAGTACTAAGGGCACCTGGGTCAGCAGCACAACAGAGCAGACAGTATTTGGGGCACCTGAGGTATGAGTAGGTTATTGGGCGTAAAGGGTACTATATTTGGGATCAAGCACAATACCTGTGATAGCAATAGGAACAGTACTGGGGTTAGCAGCGGGCACTGTGGTGGGTAAAGCAGCAGGAACTATATTGGGGTTAGCAAACACTGTATAGGAAATAGTAGCAGGTATTGTATTAGGGTTGGGAGCAGACACTGTATTTGAGGTTAGCAATAGACACTGTGTTGGGGTTAGCAGCTGGCACTATATTGGGTTTAGGAGAAGGAACTGTATTGAGGTTAGCTGCAAGCACTGTGTTAGGATTAGCAGCAGACACCATATCAAGGAGAGGAGAAAGTATTGTATTGGAGTTAGCAACAGGTACAGTAATGGGGTTAGGAGCAGGACCTGTACTGGTGTTAGAAACACACACTATATCTGGGTTAGGAGCACACACTATATCGGGGTTAGCAGCACACACTATATTGGGGTTAGCAGCACACACTATATTGGGGTTAGGAGCAGGACCTGTACTGGTGTTAGAAACACACAATATATCGGGGTTAGGAGCAGGACCTGTATTGGGGTTAGCAGCACACACTATATTGGGGTTAGGGCCTGTATTGGGGTTAGCAGCACACACTATATTAGGGTTAGGGCCTGTATTGGGGTTAGCAGCACACACTATATTGGGGTTAGGGCCTGTATTGGGGTTAGCAGCACACACTATATTGGGGTTAGGGCCTGTATTGGGGTTAGCAGCACACACTATATTAGGGTTAGGGCCTGTATTGGGGTTAGCAGCACACACTATATTGGGGTTAGGGCCTGTATTGGGGTTAGCAGCACACACTATATTAGGGTTAGGGCCTGTATTGGGGTTAGCAGCACACACTATATTGGGGTTAGGGCCTGTATTGGGGTTAGCAGCACACACTATATTGGGGTTAGGGCCTGTATTGGGGTTAGCAGCACACACTATATTAGGGTTAGGGCCTGTATTGGGGTTAGCAGCACACACTATATTGGGGTTAGGGCCTGTATTGGGGTTAGCAGCACACACTATATTGGGGTTAGGGCCTGTATTGGGGTTAGGAGCACACACTATATTGGGGTTAGGGTCTGTATTGGGGTTAGCAGCACACACTATATTGGGGTTAGGAGCAGGACCTGTATTGGGATTAGAAGCACACACTATATTGGGGTTAGGGCCTGTATTGGGGTTAGCAGCACACACTATATTGGGGTTAGGGCCTGTATTGGGGTTAGCAGCACACACTATATTGGGGTTAGGGCCTGTATTGGGGTTAGCAGCACACACTATATTGGGGTTAGGGCCTGTATTGGGGTTAGCAGCACACACTATATTGGGGTTAGGGCATGTATTGGGATTAGAAGCACACACTATATTGGGGTTAGGAGCAGGACCTGTATTGGGGTTAGCAGCACACACTATATTGGGGTTAGGGCCTGTATTGGGGTTAGCAGCACACACTATATTGGGGTTAGCAGCACACACTACATTGGGGTTAGGAGCACACACTATATTGGGGTTAGGGCCTGTATTGGGGTTAGAAGCACACACTATATTGGGGTTAGGAGCAGGACCTGTATTGGGGTTAGCAGCACACACTATATTGGGGTTAGGGCCTGTATTGGGGTTAGCAGCACACACTATATTGGGGTTAGGGCCTGTATTGGGATTAGAAGCACACACTATATTGGGGTTAGGAGCACACACTATATTGGGGTTAGGGCCTGTATTGGGGTTAGAAGCACACACTATATTGGAGTTAGGGCCTGTATTGGGGTTAGCAGCACACACTATATTGGGGTTAGGGCCAGTACTAGGATTAGCAGCACACACTATATTGGGGTTAGGGCCAGTACTAGGATTAGCAGTACACACTATATTGGGGTTAGGGCCAGTACTAGGATTAGCAGCACACACTACAGTCCCTGACAAAAGTTCTGTCGCTTATCCATGTTGTGGAATCAAAAGCTTATAACCTGACTTCAAATTCATCCATTGGTTTTAGAAATGACTCATATGAAAGCTGAAACCCTCCCAAATGATTTTTTGGTTAAGAAAATAAATTGGCTTCACTGCTGAAATATTCATCATTTAATGAACACAGAAAGGTCAGATTTTGGCAAGACAAAAGTTTTGTCGCCTTGTCATATAAAGACCCCAATCCTAGTTGAAAGCCTCACCTGTGCTCACTAATTGATGGGTTAATTAGTGGGTGTGTATAAAAAGAACTCCAGCACTCCAGACCTTCACTTGAGCTGCAACTTCACCTCTCACAATATACCAAAAATCAACCCTGCGACCAAAGCCTTGATTATTATCAAGAGGCTGAAGACCAGATCCACTGCAGAGGTGGCTGCACCTGTAATGTGTCTCTGCGTCAAGTACAAAGAATTAAAAAAAAAAGATTTGAACAGACTGGAGATGTTTTTGACAAGCCCAGGTCCGGCAGACCCCGCAAGACAACTGCTCAGGAGGAACGTTCGTTGGTTAGAAAATCAAAAGCCAGCCCCTCTTCCACTGCAGCAGAGCTCCAACAGGCCCGGTCACCTCAAGTCCCTGTGTCAGCTATAATAGTTTGTAGCATTCTGTCTTGAAATGGCCTCCATGGTGGAATCAGTGCCCAGAAGCCAGCACTAAACAAAAGGCAATTAAAAAAACATGTTGCATTTGCCAAGGCCCACAGCCTGCTAAACGGATGGACGCTGGAAAAGTGGCAGAAGGTGGATGTCTCAGATGAATCTTCAGTTGAATTACACCACAGCCGCCGCAAATACTGCAGGAGACCTACTGGAGCCCGTATGGATCCAAGATACACCCAGAAAACAGTTAAGTTTGGTAGTGGAAAGATCATGGTCTGGAGTTACATTCAGTATGGAGGTGTGCAAAACATTTGCAAGGTGGAAGGCAATATCAATAGCCTAAAATATCAAGAAGTATTAGCTTCCCCTTACATTCCCAATCATAAAAGGGGTCACATTTTGCAGCAGGATGGTTCTCCATCTTATACATCCATCTCTACATTAAAGTTCCTCAAGGCAAAGAAGATGAAGGTGCTCCAGGACTGGCCAGCCCAGTCACCAGACATGAACATCATTGAGCGTGTTTGGGGTAGGATGAAAGAGGAAGCTTGGCAGACAAAACCAAAGAATCTTGAGGAACTCTGGGAGGCATGTAAGACGGCATTCTGTGCTATTCCTGATGACTTCATCAATAAATTGTATGAATCATTGTTGAAACGCATGGATGCCGTCCTTCAAGCTCATGGAAGTCACACAAAATATTACATATGGTTCTAATGGCACCACAACTTCATTCACCAATGTTAGGAAACAGATCTATGTTTTTGAACAGAATTATTGGTTTTATTTTCACATTACTTTATGTGTGCGACAAAACTTTTGTCTTGCCAAAATCTGACCTTTCTGTGTTCATTAAATGATGAATATTTCAGCAGTGAAGCCAATTTATTTTCTTAACCAAAAAATCATTTGGGAGGGTTTCAGCTTTCATATGAGTCATTTCTAAAACCAATGGATGAATTTAAAGTCAGGTTATAAGCTTTTGATTCCACAACATGGATAAGCGGCAGAACTTCTGTCAGGGACTGTATATTGGGGTTAGGGCCTGTATTAGGATTTGCAGCACACACTATATTGAGGTTAAGAGCTGTATTTGGGGATTTATATTTATAGGGCCCCCAATTACCTTCTATTTATTTATTCTATTTATAATACGCCTGTCTTCATATATAGGTCCTATATAGAGTGACCTTCGCACACGGTACTTTAAGATAGTCTGAGCCAGAATGAGAAGAGAAGAGAATGGATTGGGTCTTCATTAACTGCTCGATATATGGCAGTATGATTCAGTCACTATGTGGTGTATTATTCAGTCACTATGTGGTGTATTATTAAATCACAATGTGGTGTATTATTCAGTCACTATGTGGTGTATTATTCAGTCACTATGTGGTGTATTATTCAGTCACTATGTGATGGTATCATTCAGTCACTATGTGATGTATTATTCAATCACTATGTGGTGTATTATTCAGTCACTATGTGGTGTATTATTCAATCACTATGTGGTGTATTATTCAGTCACTATGTGGTGTATTATTAAATCTCAATGTGGTGTATTATTCAGTCACTATGTGGTGTATTATTCAGTCACTATGTGGTGTATTATTCAGTCACTATGTGGTGTATTATTCAGTCACTATGTGGTGTATTATTCAGTCACTATGTGGTGTATTATTCAGTCACAATGTGATGGTATTATTCAATCACTATGTGGTGTATTATTCAATCACTATGTGGTGTATTATTCAGTCACAATGTGATGGTATTATTCAGTCACTATGTGGTGTATTATTCAGTCACAATGTGATGGTATCATTCAGTCACTATGTGGTGTATTATTCAATCACTATGTGGTGTATTATTCAGTCACTATGTGGTGTATTATTCAGTCACTATGTGATGGTATTATTCAATCACTATGTGGTGTATTATTCAGTCACAATGTGATGGTATTATTCAGTCACTATGTGGTGTATTATTCAGTCACAATGTGATGGTATCATTCAGTCACTATGTGGTGTATCATTCAGTCACTATGTGGTGTATTATTCAGTCACAATGTGATGGTATCATTCAGTCACTATGTGGTGTATTATTCAGTCACTATGTGATGGTATCATTCAGTCACTATGTGGTGTATTATTCAGTCACTATGTGGTGTATTATTCAGTCATTATGTGGTGTATTATTCAGTCACTATGTGGTGGTATCATTCAGTCACCATGTGATGGTATCATTCAGTCACTATGTGGTGTATTATTCAGTCACTATGTGGTGTATTATTCAGTCATTATGTGGTGTATTATTCAGTCACTATGTGGTGTATTATTCAGTCATTATGTGGTGTATTATTCAGTCACTATGTGGTGTATTATTCAGTCACTATGTGGTGTATTATTCAGTCATTATGTGGTGTATTATTCAGTCACTATGTGATGGTATTATTCAGTCACTATGTGGTGTATTATTCAGTCACCATGTGGTGGTATCATTCAGTCACCATGTGATGGTATTATTCAGTCACTATGTGGTGTATTATTCAGTCACTATGTGGTGTATTATTCAATCACTATGTGATGGTATTATTCAATCACTATGTGGTGTATTATTCAGTCACTATGTGGTGTATTATTCAATCACTATGTGGTGTATTATTCAGTCACTATGTGGTGTATTATTCAGTCACTATGTGATGGTATTATTCAATCACTATGTGGTGTATTATTCAGTCACAATGTGATGGTATTATTCAGTCACTATGTGGTGTATTATTCAGTCACTATGTGGTGTATTATTCAGTCACCATGTGATGGTATTATTCAGTCACTATGTGGTGTATCATTCAGTCACTATGTGGTGTATTATTCAGTCACAATGTGATGGTATCATTCAGTCACTATGTGGTGTATTATTCAGTCACTATGTGGTGTATTATTCAGTCACTATGTGGTGTATTATTCAGTCACTGTGTGGTGTATTATTCAGTCACTATGTGGCGTATTATTCAGTCACTATGTGGTGGTATCATTCAGTCACCATGTGATGGTATTATTCAGTCACAATGTGATGGTATCATTCAGTCACTATGTGGTGTATTATTCAGTCACTATGTGGTGTATTATTCAGTCATTATGTGGTGTATTATTCAGTCACTATGTGGTGTATTATTCAGTCATTATGTGGTGTATTATTCAGTCACTATGTGGTGTATTATTCAGTCATTATGTGGTGTATTATTCAGTCACTATGTGATGGTATTATTCAGTCACTATGTGGTGTATTATTCAGTCACCATGTGGTGGTATCATTCAGTCACCATGTGATGGTATTATTCAGTCACTATGTGGTGTATTATTCAGTCACTATGTGGTGTATTATTCAATCACTATGTGATGGTATTATTCAATCACTATGTGGTGTATTATTCAGTCACAATGTGATGGTATTATTCAGTCACTATGTGGTGTATTATTCAATCACTATGTGGTGTATTATTCAGTCACTATTTGGTGTATTATTCAGTCACTATGTGATGGTATTATTCAGTCACTATGTGGTGTATTATTCAGTCACAATGTGATGGTATCATTCAGTCACTATGTGGTGTATTATTCAGTCACTATGTGGTGTATTATTCAGTCATTATGTGGTGTATTATTCAGTCACTATGTGATGGTATTATTCAGTCACTATGTGGTGTATTATTCAGTCACAATGTGATGGTATCATTCAGTCACTATGTGGTGTATTATTCAGTCACTATGTGGTGTATTATTCAGTCATTATGTGGTGTATTATTCAGTCACTATGTGATGGTATTATTCAGTCACTATGTGGTGTATTATTCAGTCACCATGTGATGGTATTATTCAGTCACTATGTGGTGTATTATTCAGTCACCATGTGATGGTATTATTCAGTCACTATGTGGTGTATTATTCAGTCACTATGTGGTGTATTATTCAGTCACAATGTGATGGTATTATTCAATCACTATGTGGTGTATTATTCAGTCACTATGTGGTGTATTATTCAGTCACTATGTGGTGTATTATTCAGTCACAATGTGATGGTATCATTCAGTCACTATGTGGTGTATTATTCAGTCACTATGTGGTGTATTATTCAGTCACTATGTGGTGTATTATTCAGTCACTGTGTGGTGTATTATTCAGTCACTATGTGGTGTATTATTCAGTCACTATGTGGTGGTATCATTCAGTCACCATGTGATGGTATTATTCAGTCACTATGTGGTGTATTATTCAGTCACTATGTGGTGTATTATTCAGTCACAATGTGATGGTATTATTCAATCACTATGTGGTGTATTATTCAGTCACTATGTGGTGTATTATTCAGTCACTATGTGGTGGTATCATTCAGTCACCATGTGATGGTATTATTCAGTCACTATGTGGTGTATTATTCAGTCACTATGTGGTGTATTATTCAGTCACAATGTGATGGTATCATTCAGTCACTATGTGGTGTATTATTCAGTCACTATGTGGTGTATTATTCAGTCACAATGTGATGGTATTATTCAATCACTATGTTGTGGTATTATTCAGTCACTGTGTGACGGTATTTTTTTGGTAGTTACTTTTGGTCATATGATGGTTTGCATTATTTTATGTTGTAATGATATTTTTTTTACTTTTGCATAGTGATATATGTATATATCTATCTATATACACATTCATGGCCACCCACTGCTGCTCATCCTCGTTAGTGAATTGTAGTGCAATCAAAAGGTTGTTGGACCAAATGTTACAATACTTGGTTTAGCTCCTTACCCTTGCCACTTCCCGTCATTGTTAACCTATTGGCGACCAATGTTTGCATCATGGGGTGCCAACAAGCTTATTGGGATAACCCTCTCCTTCTGTAAAGCCACTTAAGTGTCACTGCTGCTATAGTCCATGGCATCTAAGGGGTTAAACTGGTAGGAACACAGTTATTTCCAGTTATGAGAGTTTCCTAATATAGCTGGCACCTAAAAGTGATGGCACGGGCACAGCTCATATGCCCACACTATAGTATACTAGTTCATGGATTCTTCTGTTAATCATGATGTAATATTACAGTGCAGGGTGAAAAGGGGTTAATTTGTATACTGCATGTATTCAGCTTCCAAAAACACCAAATTAAAAATAATTATTAAAAAAAAAAAAAGTATATGAATAAATAAGGCACTGCTGAGATTCGAACTCAGGATCTCCTGTTTACTAGACAGGCGCTTTAACCAACTAAGCCACAGCGCCACCCATTGATGGTTGGTTTTTCATCAAGGTATGTTGGATGACTACTCATACAATGTTTTTGCCAAATTTGTTTAGAATTTTTTTTTTTTATACTACCAAAATATAAAAACAATTATAGAACTTTATACTTTTCATTTTAGTGACTACTACTAAGCCTTAGGCCCAAACAATACAAATGGAAAGTGTCAAAGTATAATTGTCAACCAATTATTAAAAATTCCAATAAAAAATCCCTTCAAAATAAAAAAAAAAAAAGCCAGACTTAACTGGCTAGGAAAACTATTTTTTTTCTAAAAACTTTTTGAAACATCAGTTAGCTGTGATGGCCGAGTGGTTAAGGCGTTGGACTCGAAATCCAATGGGGTCTCCCCGCACAGGTTCAAATCCTGTTCACAGCGTCGGTGACTGAGATTTTTTTTAACTTTTTTTTTTTTAAATTTTGGATAAATCTGTTAAATTTTCTAATTTCAATAAAAATACAATAAAACTAAAATACATAAGTCAACTATGAAAAACTTTAAAGGAGTCATCTCACCACATACTAAACTATAGGCAATAAGTTACTCCAGTAGGTAGGCCCACCTTGAGTTTTACCTCTAAAGTGGACATGCATACCCACACCACTCCACCTCAGTTGCCCGTACTTGGTATCAATCTTAGAGTCCATGTTCCCACCTGTTCACACCCATAGAATGATTTTCCTGTTCTGTTGTAACCTGATCCCTGACCTACTATATACTATACTTACACAGACATCCGGCTGCCTTCTAGTCCTTTGTTCTCTTATCTCAAAGCTGTCACTTTGCATACAAACAAAAGTTAAAGAGAAACTGACTTCAAAAAGATCCACATATGTGGTATGTCCATTACAAGGTCATGCGAACGAGTGGCCACCCACCAATGGGGGAAGCCATAACCACCCATGACAAAGACTCCATGTAAACAGCTCTCCTATGAGCTGTGATGGCCGAGTGGTTAAGGCGTTGGACTTGAAATCCAATGGGGTCTCCCCGCGCAGGTTCAAATCCTGCTCACAGCGGTGTAATATTTTTTCATGCTTTCGAAAGATGGAACATCAAATGTTTTTCTTATTCTTAACCAGTTCACAATCACAATTTTCCTGAGTTCATGATCAGACAAATTCTCTTTTTTTTTTTTTTTTTTTCATACAATTTAGAAAGTTATTTTTTTTTTCTGATTAGTCAAATAATTTTCCATCCTTTTTTATAGATATTTTTTTCTTTTTTGGGAAATAGCTAAAAAAAAAATTAAAAAAGGGTGAAAGATATTTCCTAGGCATTTTTTTTAATAGCACAAAGGGCCACTGAAATGTTTTGTAAATTTTTCCCTCTACCTTCAGGTTATTTTTATAGGACACCAGAGGGCAGTAGCAATTTTTTGTAATTGCTGATATACTCCACAATTTTTCAGCATACATATCCATTCATTTCCCTGTATTTATTCAGACATCCAATTTTATTTTTTTTGGACCATGGGTCCATGAAAAAAAAAAATGGTAGAATGTTAATTGTACAGTGCTACAGAATATGTTGGCGCTATATAAATAAAATTTATTATTACTATTATTTTTTTTTTTTTCACTGATTTGTAAGCAAGGATGTGTCATATCAATGCGAGTGTCTGGTTCCATGAAAAAAATAAGGATTGCAAAAAAAAAAAAAAAGTTTAGGTCCCACCGAGATTTGAACTCGGATCGCTGGATTCAGAGTCCAGAGTGCTAACCATTACACCATGGAACCTTGGTGAGAGCTTCTCCTAATATTAACCACTCAGATGCTGTGGCCAAATGTGATCTTTGCCTGTTCTAATCTTTTAGGGGGCCAAAAAATAAGTTACCTACTGGTGTATATATAGAACATGTGGCAGTAAACTGTTATAAAATTTAATCATGGCCTAACATTCTCTTAGCAGATTAGTCTCTCGTACCCCATGTCATGCTGAGACTAGAGCGGCTCAGTCGTGAGTTCCTGAGCTATGAACATACATGACATTATTCAGCTGTAAACTTTGGCTTCTGATCAGACTACAATGAATCAGATCGGTGGAGAATATTTTGACACTGTCCCTTTAAGGAGCTTACCATAGAAACAAAACATATAGCAGTTCCTCGTTAGTATAGTGGTAAGTATCCCCGCCTGTCACGCGGGAGACCGGGGTTCGATTCCCCGACGGGGAGGCTAAATTTTTCTGTTCTTTTGACTGTATGCCAAGATTACATGGAAGCTTCTGGATATTCTCATGCTGTGAAGACTCAGCGCCAGCAGATATTATACAATGTAAAGAATCTTCTATAATAGCACCTACTTCTATTTAACTCCTCGTGTGCCTATTTCAATGTTCTACTGGGCTCAGAAAACACATATACACTACACTGAGGCGTCTTCATTATCACTGACTGTTTTGGCATCTTATTTTTAAGACCTTATTCACATGACAGTGAAAAACAGCAGTCACACAGGTGTTTTAAAAACAATGAGAGTGATTCGGTGTAATCACATGTCCAGGGTCGGCGTTAGGTGGAGGGGGCAAACGGGGCAAAGGCCTAGGGCCCCTGTCTCCAAAGGGGCCCCGGGATCCGCTGCACCAGACGTTTGATCTGATGATCCGGATCGGGGGGGGGGGTTTTACTTACCAGTGTATTGGCATGCTATACTGTAGACATCTATGCTAGAGCAGGGAACAGTAAAGTCCCTGCTCTGACATAGATGACTGCATAGGAGATGGGGCATGATGACGTCACTGCATCGCGCCCCCTGTGCTGGACCCTGCTCAATGGCAGGGAGAGACTTTAGCATCAGGACTCATTGGGGTTCGTGGTAAGGTCAGTTAAAGTTTTATTATTTTGTGAGAAAAAAAAGGGCACTATTACTGGTAAGGGGGGCAAATATTTAGTTTTAATAAGTTCAGAGTAAACATTATTTATAAGAAGGATCTATTGTTAATAAAGTTTCCACCACTGTATAGTGGTAATAATTCTCCCCAGTATAGCGGTGCACACACACACAGCGGCACAACTATATATAAGTTTTCACATTTTTTTTATTCTCCTGATCTTTTCAGACTATATCAGTGTCGCTGGAAGTGCAGCTCTGACTTCTGAAGTGGCAGACTATGATGGTGTTGTTAGCATTTGGGGCCCCACTTTTAATTTTGCCCAGGGCCACACTTTGTCTAAAACCGGCCCTGCACATGTCTGTACTCAATGGGTCCATTGTTAATGGCCGTCAAAACGGTTTTGCAACCAGGTGATGGATCAGTGAGTTGGGTAAATGAATTTTTTAATGGTCTGGGCAAATTGAATGTCACTGAACAGATACACAGCAGCCATTTTGTTTGGTTATCATGGCCAATAACGGGGCACAGGTGTGTGAATAGATACTCATTTTGGCACACTGTGTCGCCACTGGCCTGTTGGTTAGTTGTAGGCTCCCTGCATTGCTTGTTTCTGCGAGGGCTATCCTGATCTATCTGATAACTGTGTTCCAACCATTGGCTTTGCCTCTGATTCTGGATTTGTCTGCTGTCCTGATCTGCCTGACTTCCGTGTACCGGCCTTGGCTCCACTCTGATCATCTAGATTTGCCTGATTTCTGCTACCGACAACTTGGTTTGCACCTTACCTCATCCTGTCTGTCCCTTCAGTGCTGTGCACCAGAGTCTGTCTGATCCTTGGTCAGATAGCGACTTGGTAGCCTGCCCATGGTGAAGACCACATCCCCATACAGAGGGTGAATACTGGGGAGGCTACTTAGATAACGCCCAAGGCCAAACCGATTAGCTGGACTCAATAGACATCGGTGACCCTTACAAGATTTATTATTTCATGTACATTCACAAGATTCAGAAGAATAAATCTCACAGTATAATAAGCTCCCCACACTGCCCCCCAGTATAAAGCTCCACAGTGGTCCCACAGAATATAACGCTCCACACAATATAATATTCTCTCCAGAGTCCCCCCATTATAATGCTCCACAGTGGCCCCATGCAATATAATATTCTCCTCAGAGGCCCCCCAGTATATTTCTCCACAGTGGCCCCACACAATATAATATGCTACCCAGATATTCCCCAGTATAATGCTCCACAGTGGCTCCACACATATAATAGACTTCCTAGAGCCTCGAGCCTCTTCAGGCGAACCCCTCAAAATTCACTTTTTGACAAATATTCACTCGTTTCAGCACTATTATTATACTGTGAGGTCTCATCAGAACCCAGAGTATAATAATCAAAGGCCCAGTTATACTCACCTCGGCTAACCTGTCTTGGGCATCCTCGCATTGCTCCCGCCGGAGTCTTCAAGTCTGCCGCTGACGTTGCATATTCTGGATTTCACCACCTCAGCAGTCATGTGGGGCACGCTGACATTATTACGCTAGCGTGCCCCATGTAACCGCTGAGGCCTAATAACAGGCCTCAGCAGTGACGTCTGGAACGAATAACATCAGCTACAGGCCAGAAAATGACGCTGGAGAGGTGAGTAAAAATGTTTGTTATTTTTACAGCCCTCCACTGGGTAGGCTTCTATTGGAAAGAGCCCTGCGACACATGATGCTGGGCCCCTTTCTGTTACTGATGTGACCAGGCCTGACTCTGGGCTCTGGATCCCGGGGGGGCCCTTTTGGGGACTTGGGCCCTGGGCAATTGCCCAGTCTGCCCCTCCCTAACGCCAGACCTGCCTAAAGGTACGTGTGAACACCACCTACAGTAATACAAGGAGAATTTGCTTATGGCTCCCAGTTTGTTACTACATTTTTTTTGTTTTTGTTTTAGAAACCATAATGCTGGAAACTTCTGGGTAGGGGATGTGATTGTATATGGCATGTCAGGACTTCTGTGTATTCGACAATTAGGTGATTTTTGCAAAAAGTCTAAAAGTGATAAATTGAACCAATCTCTACTTTCTGCCCAAGCCACACCCACTAAATGAGACAAAGTCTAGCAAGTTTCAAATTAATGAGAAAAGGGCACAAGTCAATCCTAAATGCAACAAAATAGGCAAAAGGCACAAAAAATCAGACCAGAAAATAGTCAAAAAAGAAATGAATATGCCCCATTGGGGTCAGCTTAAGAAACTTTAGCATGGACTATGAGCACTGGTGCTTTCCAGGCATCTCAATGTTTGGCCTCAAATGCTTTAGGCCCCATTCACATGACCGAATGTGCAGTCTGGGTGGGGTTTCAGTGCAACATTTCTATCTGTGGAATATGGAGCTGGCCCTATTCAGCTCTGTGACAAAGGAATAGAGTGGATTCCCACCAGGGCTGTGGAGTCGGAGTCGGGGCTTTGGCGTACCGACTCCACAGCCCTGATTCCCACACTGAAATCAGATTAGGAAGGCACTCTGATCTCATCCGAGTCCTGTCTGTTAAAAAATTCGGAACCCCCTGCTCAGCCATTTGTGAATATCAATTAAGTGAAACTCACATAGGTCATTAGCACCTCGTTATTAGTCACAAGTCCATGGATGGTCCCAACTATCCATGTGGTAGCGTGGCCGAGCGGTCTAAGGCGCTGGATTAAGGCTCCAGTCTCTTCGGGGGCGTGGGTTCGAATCCCACCGCTGCCAATAACTTTTTCTTTTCTGCTTCCTGAACTTTCATATATCACTTCACCTGTATCAATGGGAAGACTCAGGCTAGAGCTGGACATACAAGGTTTGTGGAGTTTTGACATAATTTTAGTTTTTTTTTTTAACTAATTCAATCATTCCCTACATTAGCTTTCTTCCTGACAGGGTCTTGTACTAAAGAGTATTAAAGGTTTTATGAACTGTTAACTAGTTCAAGATCAGACCTTCTTTCTATGCAGGTCATTCATCCCTGCAGCGCCACCACAGGGGAAATGAAATGTTACACAACGCCCTTTCAAACCAATGTGTTGTCTTTGTAATGTAGGACTGGACAGCTCCTCCAGAGCGAGACATACATTCTGTAAGTACTTTGCCCTCTGGCCAAGTTCTATCCAAGTTCTCAAGGAAGGTCTTACCAAATGCAAAGTTAAGTGAGGACATACTGTCACAGCTACCACCACCCAAGCTTACATGTCCTGTGGCTTGGTCCATCACATTATTCCATGCCACTCTTCCACACATGTTGCCACAGCTGCCTAGTGCCTACCACCATTGTCACCACAAAATTCTTCATCACTTTTAAACTAGGCCAACAGCCAAATTTTTTTCCCCCTTACTTACTGTACTCTGGATCCGGCAATCTGAGTTCAAATCTTGGTGGCAAACTCTTCACATTGTTTTTCTTTGCTTTCCTATGAGCTTTAGAATTCTGTAATGGCTACCTATGATTTACTAACTGTGCCATAACTTTGCATTCGGTAAGACCTTCCTTGAGAACTTGGATGAAAACTTAGCCAGAGGGGAAAGAATTTGTATCTCTCGCTGTAGAGGAGCTGTCCTGTCCTACATTACAAAGACAACACGTTGATTTGAAAGGGCATTGTGTAACATTTCATTTCCCCTGTGGTGGCGCTGCAGGGGTAAATGGCCTGCCTAGAAAGAAGGCCTGATCTTGAACTGGTTAACAGTTCATAAAACAATGAATACCCTCATTTATCAACACATAAGAAAATCAAAAGATCGCTGTGAACAGGATTTGAACCTGTGCGGGGAGACCCCATTGGATTTCAAGTCCAACGCCTTAACCACTCGGCCATCACAGCTTATATCGTAACTTCTTACACATTGTAAAAATGGTGAATGCGGTGGTTTTAGAATTGTCTCTCAATTATTTGTTGTTGTTTTCTGAATACTATTTCTGAATATTAAACATTAAGTTCACCATTTTTGCAGTTTGGATTTTGATGTTCTGATGATATTACTAGGACCTAATTAGTCCATAGGCATATTATTGAGTATCTATGTTGTTTACACAAAAGTTCTTTCAAGCAGACTTGGCCTGGCCGTTTGGGGTATCGGTGAATCCCCCCGGGGGACCCTGTGCCCTACCGGATCTCCACTTTTTTTTTTTTATTAGGCAGTGGAGGTCAGGTAATGGCCCCTATAACTTATCTACCCCAGCTCCTGCTCACTGCACTCTTCCTCTTCAGCCTCCATGGGGCCCAATGCACCACACATTTCATCATCGCAACATGATGTGCGGTGCACAGGGCCTATTGAAGGCTAAAGAGGAGGCCACAAGCAGGAGCAGGGATCGGTAAGTAAATGCAGCTACTTCTCTCAGTTTCTGTCGATACGGTTGTTAAAAATACAACCGGATCACAGAACCAAAGAGAAGTGGCGCCCCGACCTGGTTCTGCTACTGGTAGAGCAGGAAGCCACAAGCTACCGGTTCTGTCACTTCCTGACTTGTAGGTCACAGGCCACATTGAGCCTGTGGCCTACAATTTGCATGGGCTAAGGAGTAAGTATGGGTAGTTACCTGTCTGCTCTCCAACCCCTTAATTGATATTCACAAGGGGCTGTGCAGGGGGTTTTAACAGAAGGCACTTGGATGACAGCCAAGTGCCTTCCTTCCTCCTCTGATTTCAATGGGGGGGGTTCCATTTCATTCCTTTGTTACAGAGCTGGATAGGGCCAGTTCCATATTCCACAGAAGGAAACGGAGCACCAAAACCCCACTCAGACTGCACATTTGGTTATGTGAATGGGACCTAAACCATTTGAGGCCAAACACAGAAATGCCTGGACAGCACCACTGCTCATAGTCCATGCTAAAGGGTTTGTAAACTGACCTCAATGGGGCACATTCATTGCTTCTTTTGTCTAATTTCTGGTCTATTTTCAGAATTTTTGTACCTTTTGCCTATTTTGTTGCATTTATGATTGACTTGTGGCCTTTTCTCATTAAATTGAAACTTGCTAGACTTTTTGTCTAATTTAGTGGGTGTGGCTTGAGCAGAAAATCGAGATTGGTTCAATTTATCACTTTTACACTTTTTGCAAAAATAACATATTTGTCGAATACACAGCAGCCCTGAGATGCCATATACAATCACACCTTCCCCCCTAAGTTTCCTGTATTATGGTTTCTAAAACAAAAACAATTACTAAGAAACCAGGAGCAATAACAGAAAGTCTCCTTGTATTACTATAGGTGGTGTTCACACATATCTGATGCATTTTTTTTTTTTTTACACAGTTTTCAGTAACCAAGATGAACGAACCAGTTTGTAATGAACCAGATACATTATGAATCTCCCCAAAACCCCAAACTTTTAGGGTTGGTCATCCACAAATCACTATTATACTATTCTATAATAAGCATAGGGCCAGGGAAGGTGCGGATACACAATAGGCAATGATACTCACCTGGTCTCACCTCTTCTGGGCTCCCTCGAGGTCTTCTTCAGTCTAATTTTCTGGTCTCTACCAGCCTCCTGGGTGAAGTCATGGGCTTGGGGATTGCTAAGGCCTGTGATTGGGACCCAGTAGTCACCTGGGATGACCAAGGTCATAAGGCATTCATTAAATTGCCATCACATTGGCTCACCCCACATGACCACTGAGACCCAATCAAAGGTCTCAGCAATCCCCCTAGGCCTATGATGGAAGATGACCAAAGCGGATCCCAAAGGAGTGCCGTATGGTGTGAGAGCCCAGGAGAGGTGAAGGAAGGTATCAGTGTTTCCACGCTTCCCTTGGGCCTCCACTTATTATATTCTGGAGTCTGAATAGACCCCTTGAGTACAATAATAGCACTTCCGGTTCAGGCAGTTGAACCTCGTGAATGTATATAAATAATGAATCTCCTGAGGGTCAACGATGTCTATTCAGTCCAACTAATCGGTTTGGCCTTGGGTCACTGCTAAGGGCGTTATCTAAGTAGCCTCCCCAGTATTCACCCTCTGTATGGGGATGTGATCTTCACCATGGGCAGGTTACCAAGTCGCTATCTGACCAAGGATCAGACAGACTCTGGTGCACAGCACCCAAGCGACTGACAGAATGAGATAAGGTGGAAACCAAGGAGTCGATAGCAGGTATCAGACAGATCTAGATGAGCAAACTGGAGCAGAGTTGGGACAAGCCAAGGCCGGAACACGGAGGTCAGTCAGATCAAGACAGCAGACAAATGCAGAATCAGAAACACAGGAATCAGGTAGATCAGGATAGCAATGCAGGGAATCTACAATAAACCAACAGGTGGCGATACAGTGTGCTGAAATGAGTATATATTCACTCACCTGTGCCCCTTTCTTGGCCATGAAAACCGGGCCAAATGGCTGCTGTGTATCTGTTCAGTGACATCCATTTTGCACAGACCAATAAAAAATTAATTTACTCAACTCACTGATCCCTTTTTAATGGCCACCACTTGGATGTAAAATATATATAAATATATAAGGTCTTGAAAATAAGATGCAGAAAAAAATTCTTAGGAAAGACAAAAAAAAAAAAATCATGAAGAATAATGATGAAGAAGCCCCAATGTAGCTTATATGTGTATCCTGAGCCCAGTAGATCACTGAAATATGCACACGAGGAGTTAGGCACACATAGGCTGACACTGAGTCTTCACAGCATGAGAATATCCAGAAGCTTCCATGTAATCTTGGCATACAGTCAAAAGAGCAGAAAAGATTAGCCTCCCCGTCGGGGAATCGAACCCCGGTCTCCCGCGTGACAGGCGGGGATACTTACCACTATACTAACGAGGAACTACAATATGTTTTAACTCCATGGTAAGCTCCTTAAAGGGACAGTGCGAAATATTCTCCACAGATCTGATTCATTGTAGTCTGATCAGAAGCCAAAGTCTACAGCTGAGTAATGTCATGTGTGTACAGAGCTCAGGAACTCACGACTGAGCCGCTCTAGTCTGAGCATGACATGGGGTGCGATAGACTAATCTGCAAAAAGAACATTAGGCCATGATTATATTTTACAACAGTTTACTGCCACATGTTCTATATATACCAGTAGCTTACTCTATATACTGAGTAGCATTGTCTTAGTATCTCCACTTTTAGCAATATCTGTATATGTGTCAGTTCTGTGACCTGCCATTCCTTCTTGAGGACCACTACAGGGGTACAAGGCATTGGGATCTCTGGGCAGTGACATCATTGTGCCCATCTGCTTCATGGTACTGATGGCACAGTCTGCCTTGTGCCCTGCCCTGCATTCATTATAGGAAGTGAGATAGTTTGTTCTATTCGTAGTCAGTAATAGCCTCCCTCCCGACTGTCCCACATTCAGTGGGCTAGTCCCGGATTCTGGATTTTGCCCCACTGCCTTGGGGCAGCAAGATATATGTCCTGACATCAATTCAGTTGAGTATTTTTTTTTTTTTGCTTTTTTTTCTGTGGGGGCCATATTAAGGTGGACATTATACTGTGGGGGCCTGAATGAGCAGAGCATTATATTGTGGTGGCCACAATGAAGGGGGCATTATACTAGGTTGGGACCACAAGGAGCAGGACACTGTTCTACACTATGTTTTATAGATAGTGTAGAATACTCTTAGGCTCCTAGGAACCTGTCTATAGAACATAGTGTAGAATACTCTTAGGGCTCCTAGGAACCTGTCTATAGAACATAGTGTAGAATACTCTCAGGGCTCCTAGGAACCTATCTATAGAACATAGTGTAGAATACTCTCAGGGCTCCTAGGAACCTATCTATAAAACATAATGTAGAACACTCTTAGGACTCCTAGGAATCTATCTATAAAACATAGTGTAGAATACTCTTAGGGCTCCTAGGAACCTATCTATAAAACATAGTGTAGAATACTCTTAGGGCTCCTAGGAACCTATCTATAAAACATAGTGTAGAATACTCTTAGGGCTCCTAGGAACCTATCTATAAAACAGTGTAGAATACTCTTAGGACTCCTAGGAACCTATCTATAAAACATAGTGTAGAATACTCCTAGGACTCCTAGGAACCTATCTATAAAACATAGTGTAGAATACTCCTAGGACTCCTAGGAACCTATCTATAAAACATAGTGTAGAATACTCTTAGGACTCCTAGGAACCTATCTATAAAACATAGTGTAGAATACTCTTAGGACTCCTAGGAACCTATCTATAAAACATAGTGTAGAATACTCTTAGGGCTCCTAGGAACCTATCTATAAAACATAGTGTAGAATACTCTTAGGACTCCTAGGAACCTATCTATAAAACATAGTGTAGAACACTCTTAGGGCTCCTAGGAACCTATCTATAAAACATAGTGTAGAATACTCTTAGGACTCCTAGGAACCTATCTATAAAGCATAGTGTAGAATACTCTTAGGACTCCAAGGAACCTATCTATAAAACATAGTGTAGAATACTCTTAGGACTCCTAGGAACCTATCTATAAAACATAGTGTAGAATACTCTTAGGACTCCTAGGAACCTATCTATAAAACATAGTGTAGAATACTCTTAGGGCTCCCAGGAACCTATCTATAAAACATAGTGTAGAATACTCTATGCTACGGTTCTGGTTGGCTGTCTCCATTATACCTTTTTTTAGACATAATACACCAAACTGTAGTGACTAGAGATGCGCAAACTGCTTGTTTTTGTATGAAATTGAGCAAATGGAGATACATCACAGGTGTACTAAAATGGCCACCACATTATACTGTGGGATCTAAGAGTATAACAGGTTAGGCCCAAGGGAGGTGAAAAAAAACATTCAGACTTTATATATATAGCGTCAACATATTCTGCAACACTTTACAAATCAGAGGGTTCATGTACCAACAAAATGAGACATTACAGGGTAATAAATCAAGTTTTAAGTTTATATTGCATTCTATAGAGAGTAGGCAACAAGTGTAGTGACTGGCACAGACCGGAGGTATCGGTGTAGTGACTGGCACAGACCGGAGGTATCGGTGTAGTGACTGGCACAGACCGGAGGTATCGGTGTAGTGACCGGCACAGACCGGAGGTATCGGTGTGGTGACTGGCACAGACCGGAGGTATCGGTGTGGTGACTGGCACAGACCGGAGGTATCTGTGCGGTGACTGGCACAGACCGGAGGTATCGGTGTGGTGACTGGCACAGACCGGAGGTATCTGTGCGGTGACTGGCACAGACCGGAGGTATCGGTGTAGTGACTGGCACAGATCGGAGGTATCGGTGCATTGACTGGAACAGACCGGAGGTATCGGTGTAGTGACTGGCACAGACCGAAGGTATCGGTGTAGTGACTGGCACAGACCGAAGGTATCGGTGTAGTGACTGGCACAGACCGGAGGTATCAGTGTAGTGACTGGCACAGACTGGAGGTATCATTGTAGTGACTGGCAAGGGACGGAGGTATTGGTGTAGTGACATGTACAGATAGGAGGTATCGGTATAGTGACTAGCAAAGGACGGAGGCATCGGTGTAATGACTAGGGAGTTACAGTCGTCAAGAGTGAATCAGGGCAACAATGTATCTGTGGTAAGGAAAGGGCGGACTCTGGAGATGCTTTTGAGGTGGAGATGACATGAGAGTGCGAGTGATTGGATTTGGGAGGTGAAGGAAAGGTCTGAGTCAAACATAACCCCATTCTGTATTAGTGCAGAGGTGATGTCACAGGATGACATATATAGTTGGGTGTCATCAGCATAAAGATGGTACCGGAAACAAAATCTGGTGATGGTTTGTCCAATAGGGGCTGTGTAGAGAGAGAAGAGCAGAGGGCCTAGGACCGAGCCCTGAGGAACCCCAACAGAAAGGGGAAGAGATCGCACCAGTGAATGATACACCAAATGACCGGTCTGAAAGATAAGAAGAAAACCAAGCGAGTGCGGTGTCTGTGAGGCCAACAGAGCGGAGCATAGTGAGGAGGAGCTGATGGTGGAAAATGCTGCTGAGAGATCCAGAAGAATAATAAGAGAATAGTCACCATCTGACTAGACTAAGAGAGCAAGGCAAATAAACTATCTTTCCAAATATAAGAGACTACTAGGAGGGGAGCAGCAATAGTGAAAGTGAAAGATGTGAGGGAAGGAGGGAGGAGAAAGAAATCTGATTGGTGCAGGATACACAGCCTGACTGTGACATCAGTATAATGTTGTACCGTGTTAGCCATTGAAAGTAGTGGAGAAGTGAAGAAATCAGGCGATACCTTTTAGAGGCTGAGTATATTTATAAGTAAGCTTTCAGGAGTACTCGCTCCCTTCATCAGACATGGTGTGATACAAGAACTGAAAATTCACAGATTTTTATACACATGGTTTTCAAAGCATTTTAGAGTCCTTAAAAAAAATTGCAATCTAAGTAGAGAAGTTATTTACAACAGGTCAAAAAAACAGTCTGGAAACTTGTGGTGCGTGACGGAGGGATTAGTAATTCTTGCTGTTATCTGTTTGCTATCAGGAGGTGATTTGTGTCCCTCACAGTTCATGCACTGTGTAAGTGACATCATCAGGAAGATGTGACATCATCAGGAAGAAATTGTCCACTCAGTAAGTATAACGAGTGAAAATGTGAATCTACAAAGACCAGGACAACAAAGGAAAAACCCAACATCATTAAAGTTATAATCCTGTATCTTTACAGGCATGATTTGTTTTCATTCTGAATTGTAGAAAAAGGTTTTTCACAATTGGCCGGTTAGCTCAGTTGGTTAGAGCGTGGTGCTAATAACGCCAAGGTCGCGGGTTCGATCCCCGTACGGGCCAGTCTGTTTTTTTTTTTTATCTGTAGGAGTAGTTTAAAGAAACATGTCCACCAAAGCTTTTTGATTGTCTGGCCCTCTAGAAAGCTATATGATGTAAATTATAGTGAAGGTAATGTTAGCGGTGACTGTATTTGTGAATTATACAATCCTTTATAGTTCTGACTTGTAGCATGTGAGGACACTCCGACTTACCATCTGATACAGCCTGTTATGTGTGAACAGGAAGTAAATTCTCTCTTCATTCCTATAAGACTCACATCAAGGCTCTCCTAGAAAGAAAGCTGAAGGAGGGACCTAAGAACTAGGAAGATGGGCCTCAAACCCAGGACATGGGCTTTGAGGAATGTGGTCTGTTTCCCTTTAAGGAGCCATGCCTCCAAAGAATTACTATAGCAACTCCTCGTTAGTATAGTGGTAAGTATCCCCGCCTGTCACGCGGGAGACCGGGGTTCGATTCCCCGACGGGGAGGCTAAACCTTTTTGTTAGTATTACAAGCAAAATTGACAAAAAGGAGATAAAATATTGAATATTGAAGAGAACGATAAAAACTATTCAGAACATTTACTCAGAATTAATTTTACAGTAATGGTCAAGAGACGAAGAATCAGTTTTGTATACTAACGTGACACGTCTTTACTTCTAATCCTAGCTGCAGGAGGGAAAAAAAAAAAAAGGAAAAGTGAAAAAACAAGTAAATATTCAGAAAACTATGTAAGTTTCCAACACCCATTATAAAAACAGTCTTTATGTCCTGCAGCAACATGTGTACAGAATCTAATAAGAAGAACAGGGAAGGACATGAACAATGGCGGACCTGATCTATCAAACATTGCTGTGATATCCGGCTTATAACGTTGAAGGGACTTACAGGACAAGCTCCAGGACGCTGCTCGGAATATTTCACCCCTACTGGAATAGGAAGACAATTAGACGGCCGTAGTTCAGGGAACTTTCAGAATTAGTTTTGGACAATGTGCTCAAGATGACTGGTGTCACACAAAGACAGAAAAAGGGTCCCATGACCAGGCGGGCTTCCCATAATGCCTTGCAGGCAGTCTTCAGCCAATCACGAGCGACTATAGGTGTGAGGTCACTTCTCATTCATTCATTTCACCTAGAAGAAAAAAGGAAGCGTCCTGCTCGCTGTTCAGATTCTTAAACTTCCATTGCAATGAGTGTAAGGTATATTTTAGAGTTTGTGAATCAGATTTTGGAGTCGTTTATCAAAAAAATGTATCAAAATCTTTCAAATTCCTGAAGCAGACTTTTTTCTGCCTGACCAATATTTTCCATGTGAACATGTCCTAAAACTGTCATAGTGAGAATGCACTTAGTTGAGAGCGACGCTGAGAGTTAGCCGAGCATCTTATTCACCTGTGACATACAGGCCAAACAAGGAGAAGCCATCGACCAAAGGGGCTACAGCTACTAACCTTTACCATTAGCAGCTTTCTCTAACCATTTGTGCCACAGAAACATTATACTTTGAAGTTTTGCCAAAAATCTTAGGTTAGGGGCGCTTTTCTCAGTTGACATGTACAACACAATAAAAAAGAAAATAAAAACAGCTGTGGGAACCAAAGTGGCTTCACTGCTGAACCCACTATAGCTGCACCCCCATCTCTAGACTGATTAAGCTAGACCCAAATACTAGATTAAGGTTGGGGCAACCTAGTAAGGTTCGGCCCTCCGGTTTGTTTTGGGTAAAATTGTTTAGATAGAACTGGAAATAAAGCTATTACTATACTCTGGGGTCTTCTCAGACCCCCAGAATATAATAAGTGGAGGCCCAAGAAAAGAGAATAAAAATAACAAACAGTTATACTCATCTAGTCTCAACCCTCCTCAGCATTCTCGGAATCTGCCACTGGCTGATGTTAGGGGTCACCTCTGAGGACTGTGATTGGGCCTCAGTGGCCACTTGAGGTATACCAAAGTCATGATTCTGGGTCATAGTGTCATGACATTGATGCATGCTATATAACCACTGAGGTCCAATCACAGGCCTCAGCGGTGACCCCAGGGTACATGATCTCAGCCAGAAGCCTGAAGTGGCCTGGACAGTATGTTGGGGGATTGACCAAGAGAGATGAGACAAGGTGAGTTTCACTGTTTATGGTTCTAACAAAAAAACACTTAAATAATGAATTTTTTTTTTTAGATTTGGCAACAGCTTCAATACTGTATATATGAGCAGCAAAACAAACATAGAAAAAAAAAACCAGGGGGTGTGGCCTGAATCATCATGGAGTAGGTTATGTCTCCTTGACCTCTAATCATGCACAGCTAGGACCTGCTAGCGATCTCAATTGCGCTCATGGGAAAGAGGGTATTGAAAAAGATGCCTCTGGTCACCCCTGCTGCTGCTAACCGCCCAGTCTAGTCCAACATTGATGGCTTCCTGTCTCCCCTGGCCTCTTCACCTAGCCGGGCCACAATGTGGCCATCCTGGTTTGCTCCGGTGTCTTCAGCTGCAGCCACCAACAGCTCCTCATAGCGACTCCCCTCTGGCGATGGTTTGGCCGGCAGGGTCCCCGCTGCCTCAGTGATCCCGTCCTGTCCCAGCACAGCCCCAGTGTCTCCTCACTTTGGCCCTGGTGGGCGAAACAGATCCTAGCATCCTGGTCATAATGGTACTGACTCCTCCCTCCTTCTCCTCAGAAGCATGCCCCTCCACAGGATCCCGTTCTCCAGCGCACCACTCAGACGGGGAGGCCCAGGTTAGTCATAGCCCTCTTGGGCATAACTCCTCCTGGGCAAAGCTGGGCTACCTCTCTGGGGTAAGGATCCCCTCAACCTCTACATTCTTGGGCTTTGGCACCTGGTACCTCTTCCAGTTTTCATGGCTGACTACCACTCAGAAGACTCTGACTTGGGGGGTATCCCCTCCATTGTCCCCAAACAGGCAGGGCTGGTTTTAGACAAAGTGAGGCCCTGGGCAAAATTAAAAGCGGGGCCCCAAATGCTGATATGCAAACAACACCATCGTCTTCCAGTGACAACCCCTATAATAACGCCTCCTTCTGCCAACAAAAAAGTAATAACAAGCCCCATTTTACCACACACAATTCAAATGAGCACCTTTGTACTACTTAATAGATTTTTGCACCCAGTCATCAGTTATTATAGCGCCTCCTTATAAATAATAGTCCCTGCTTATAAATAATATTACACCTTATCAGTAATAGCTCCCTTATAAATGATAAATAGTGCCCTGTATCAGTAATATTCCCCCTTATCAGTAACAGTCACCCCGTAAAAATATTACTGCTCCCTTATAAATAATAGCCCCCTCATAAATAATAGTTACCCTTATAAATAATAGTCCCCATTATCACTAATAGCCCCCTTTATAAATAAGCCCACTTAACAATTATACCCCCCTTATAAATAGTTCCCCTCTTATAAATAATAGCTCCCCCCTTGTAATGGATGCCTTATATATAATAGTTTCCCCCTTATAAATAATAGCCCATCTTATAAATAATAGTTCCCCCTTATAATAGCCCCCTCATACTTAAGTTTCCCAATTATATATAGTAACCCACCCTTATATATAATAGTTCTCCGTTATACAGTGTCGGACTGAAGGGCCTTAGGCCCACCAGAGGATCTTGTTCTGGGGCCCCACCCAGCAGCTTCCTGCTAATAGCCTACACCGCGGCTCCTTCACTGAAGTCTTACATATGTGCTGACTATCTGGTGTTACTGAGTATGTTCCCAGTATAGTTAGCCCCTATAATACTGTGCAGGCCCCAATAACTCCATGGCCAGTTCATGCACAGTACTGTATGGGGAATGACATGGCCATGGGGCACTACACGTATGTGCAAGATTATAGTGAGGGAGCTGTGATGCAGACATAGCACACAGGGCTGCCAGCAGGAATTGTGAGCCCCCCCCCACAGTATAATGCTCCACATGGTATATAATGCTCCACTGTATAAAATGCTCTCCTGAGCCCTCCAGTTTCCCCACATGGTATATAATTCTCCACAGTGACCCCACACAGTATAAAATGCTCCCGAGCCCCCCATAGTGGCCCCACATGGTATGTAAGGCGCCACACAGTATAATACTCCACAGAGGCCCACACAGTATACTACTCCTTAGTGGCCCCAGACAGTGCAATATGCTCCCCAGCAGCCCCACACAATATAATATGCTCCATACAGTATAATATGCACCCCACAATGCCTCCCCAGTATAATGCTCCAGTGGCCTAACACAGAATAACATGCTCCATAATGACCTCCACACAGTATAATATACTCCCCAGAGGGGTTCCCCCAGTATAATGCTCCACAGTGGTTCCCCACAGTATAATATGTTCCCCACAGTCCCCCCCAGTATAATGCTCTACAATGGCCCCACAAAGTATCATATGCTCCCGAAAAGCCCCACACAATATAATACACTCCACAGTGGCCCCACACAGTATAACAGGCTCCCCACACTGTCCCTTCCCCCAGTATAAAGCTCCACAGTGGCCCATAGTATAATATGCTCCCGAGAGGGCCCCCGCTAGTATAATGCTCCACAGTGCCCCTCCAGTATTTTGCTCCACAGTGGCCCCACGCAACATATTATGCTCCCCAGAGCGTCCCTCCAGTATAATGTTCCACAGTAGGCCCCACGCAGTATAATATGCTCCCCAGAGGGCCACCTAGTATAATGCTCATTAGTCCCCCCCGAATAATGCCCCACAATGGCGCCACGCAATATAATATGCTCTGCTGATGGCCCCCCAGAATAATGCTCCACAGTGACCCCACTCAGTATAACATGCTCCAGAAATGGCCTCCACACAGTATAATATACTGCCCAGAGAGGTTTCCCCAGTACATTACTCCACAGCGGCCCAAAACAGTATAATATGCTCTCCAGAGCCCCCCCAGTATAATGCTCCACAGTGGCCCAAAACAGTATAACATTCTCTCCAGAACCGCCCCCCCCCCAGTATAATGCACCACAGTGGCCCCGCACAGTATAATATACTGGGGGGCCCCTCTGGAGAGCATATTATACTGTGTGGGGAAACCGTGGAGCATTATACTGGGGGGGGGCCCTCTGGAGAACATGTTATATTCTGTGGGGCCTCTATTGAGTATTATAAAGGGGGGGGGGCTCTGGAGAGCATGTTATATTCTGTGGGGCCATATGGAGCATTATACTGGGGGGCCCCTCTGGAGAGCATATTATACTGTGTGGGGCCTCTGTGGAGCATTACACTGGGGGGCCCCTCTGGAGAGCATAATGCTCCAAAGTGGCCCCACATAATATAACATTATCTCCAAAGCTCCCGCCCCACATTATAATTTTCCACAGAGGCCCCACAGAATATAACATACTATCCAGAGGGCCCCTTCCCCAGTATAATATGCTATCCAGAGGGGCCCCCCAGTATAATGCTCCACAGGGGCCCTACAGTGCTATTACTATATTATATTCTGGGGTCTCTTCAGACCCCAGAGTATAATAAGCGAAGGCCCGGGGGATGTGAGAAAAAATAACAAACAGTTATACTCACCTTGTCTTACCTCTTCTGGGCCTCCTCGCGCTGCTCCTTATCTCCGCCGGCGCTGGCTTCTTCTTCTCTGCGGCTGACGTCACGCGTTGTGGACGTCACCGCTGAGGCCTGTGATTGGGCCTCAGCGATTACATGCGGCAAGCTGTCAGCATGCCCCCACGTGATCGCTAAGGCTGAGGCCTGGCCTCAGCGGTGATGTCCGGAATGACAGAAGATGACGTCGGACACAAGGACAGGTGAGTAAAAATGTTTGTTATTTTTACTCACCACGGAAAGGGGCCCTGCGGTCCCTTTCTGTTATTGATTTGTCCGGGCCTGACTCCGGGATCCGGAGTCATCAGGTTCCGGATCCCGGGGGCCCCTTTGGGGACGGGGCCCTGGGCAATTGGCCAGTTTGCCCCACCCTAACGCCGGCCCTGCCCACAGACACCACGTGGAAGGGGATCCAAATTCATTAGTTAATGATACAGTTCCTCAGACTTGTGCCCTGGACCTCTCTCAGGCTCCATGTTCCTTGCTCAACTACCCACGAAACAGGACTTCTAGTTCCTTATTACTGAAATAACTGAGACATGCCAGGCAGAGATTTCAGCGGTTCGGAGGCATCTGCACTGTATTGCCTCCATTGTGGAGACTCTAGAGGAAGATCATGACTATACCAGGGTTTATGTCACCCCATTACATGATACTACTTTCTCCTAGTCCCTGGCGATGAGACATATGCAACACCATCTGGAGGATATTGATAATAGGAGCAAGCACAACAATATCAGAATCAAGGGTCTCTCAGAGGCTACCTGTGAGGAAGACCTCCACGTCATGCTTGAGGCTATCTTTAATACCATCCTCCAGGAGCCTCCCACACATAGAGTCAAGTTGGACAGGGCCCACTGTGCCCTTCTCACTAAAGCCTCTTCATCCATGCCTATATATGTTATATGTACATGCCCAATTTCTATCACTGCCTCCCACCTGGACCTCAAGAGCCGTTGCGTAATCCTCAAGAGTCTCCTTCATGGCCGGCCCATTGTGTTATGTAATGTATATGCCTTTTCACTTCACAGATTTCAGGTTATGGACCACCTACGCCTCTACCCCTTAGCGACTTGGCTACTGGGCGGTGATTTTAACATTTTTAGCATTCTCTTGGAGCATTCAGATGTCAGTACCAAATAGACCCCTGTGACAAACCTGCCTGACACGAGAGTTTGGCCATCTCATTTGATCCCACACTTTATATGACCGTTGATGTTGGGCATTAGTGCCGGGTCTCCGCTGTACGGTGACCGCGCTGCAGGAGAGCGGCTGCCATCTTGAAAGACCCGGCATCTGTTGTACTATTACGGTGGATGTTGGGAAAGGGTTGAAGACACCTAAGTAAAAAGACTTCTAGACTTTTCCTTTACCTCTGTACTGTTGCAATGACTCTCATTGCTAAGCACTGGAGGCGTGCTTCCCCCTTTCTGATCCCGATTTGTTGGCTAGAATGAAAGATGTCCATAGCTTTGAATACCTAAATTATTTAGTAGGGGTGCTGAGAAGCAATTTATTTTTTTGCAAACCAGCCCCAAGTCTGAAAAGGTTGTGAAAAATGGAATAACATGAGTGTCCAAAGTAAAATAAGAAACTGACTAGTCTAGTTTCTGACGAGAAAGCAGTTTTAGCCAGTTGGCGCTGTGGCTTAGTTGGTTAAAGCGCCTGTCTAGTAAACAGGAGATCCTGAATTCGAATCTCAGCAGTGCCTTTTTTTTTTTTTTCCATATTGTGAACATGTGGTCAGATGTATGATGACATCGATGTATCTACCTGCATCAGTCCATAGACAGCTCAGGTCAGAAAATTCTTGTGGCCTGCGGCACACTGTTAGGACAATGTAGTTAGTTGGTCTAGTTGAGAGAGTGGTACCAAGCACAGTCGGCTTCTCTTTGTGACATTTTTTGGTTTAAAACCTTGGGCCAATTTCTAGCATGATGGTACTTTTACACTTAAGGAGTTTGTGTAGAGGGTAGCAGTGTGTTGACAAATGGAAGAGCTAAAGATGCCTGGCAAGTAAAAGGAGGTAGAGATAGAAAAAAAAAGGAGGTAGTAAAATGGAGGTAGAGGCAGCAGTCCTGTGTAAGTTAGTTTCAGTCTGACATGGTGACTTACATAGGACTGCTGTCTCTGCCTCCATGTAAAGCAGTCCTGTGCAAAATTACTTAACACAGGAGTGCTGTACATGGAGAAGCTACTTGTGCTGGCCCTGCCTACTTGTATTGACTCCGCCTACTTGCAATGAATCCACCTATAAAAAGGGGGCCACTTTTACATTTTTTTCCAGGGTCATTTTGAGGTCCCAATCTGCCCCTGAGCCTAAGGAAAGGACCCGGGACATGACAGGTGACGTAACATGAGTGACGCTCTGGTTCCTTTCCTTAGGCTGCTAAGTGGCTTCAGTGGTCACGTGTGGCGAGGATTTCCACCAGACGGTATGTTTTTGGGTTTTGTTCGCCTTACCCGACCTCTTTGCTGAAAATGGTATATCCTGGACAATCCCTTTAAAGAGAACCTGTCAGTTTATGTGTATTTAGTTGACTCCCCCGTTAGATACCTGAAGGCCATTCAAACCACGGGCCCACATATTCTTGGATACCTGACCACGGCCGCCATCACCAAGAAAGAGGCGGCAGGGCCTGAAAGATTTGGTGAAGGTGATCGGACAGGTCAGAGCCGTCCTCTAGGTCAGATTCTACTTTACTGCTATGGGCAGCGCTACTTTTGGACGCGCTCACTTTACAATGCGCTCCTTATATTTACCAGGTTTTACCCCTCCAGGAATCTTCCCCCTACAAGGACCCATCACCATCCTTGTGGAAGAAGTGCAGAGGGTGAATCAGTAAGCGGCAGCGCCATAATGACTGTGGATACTGTGATGGTGCCGGCGTCCATGGCCATAGATATCACATAGTAACGTCACCAGGTCATAATATATAGGAATACTGTGTGATATATGCCATAGGGGAGAGCTTAGTGCATGTTATGTGCAGACCAGGAGACCAACCCCTTATCCACAGCAGATTTCCACCATATCTTATACATCCGGACCATATCCTTTAAGACCACCCTCTAGAAGACACTTTTTAATGCAAGTTTGGATCGTTGTCTCTGAGAGGTTTCATTGTATATACTATCTCTTCCTGGGAAAGCAGGATGGCAACCAATATTACATCTCTATCCACACAGATTCCTTGACTAGTACATCTGGTTATTTGCACAGTCATGAACTCCATGTTCCCATATTGTCCCATTATTAAGTACATTTAGGAAAGGCGTCGGCAAAACTGGGTCACTTTCTGTCCCCGGTAATGTATTCTTGTTGCTCCATGTTAGCGGCTCTCTGGAGCAGGGTTTGCCAACCAGGATTCCCGGGGATATTTGGGGTTTAGATATTGGTGACCTGGCCCTAGGATAGTGTAGCCCTATTTGGGGGGGGGGGGTATGAGTATTATCCCTCCCGCAACAGACTCTGGAGCTGACCTGTGTGTATAATGGGACCTGAAGCCTTCGCTGAAGGGAAGAGTGGGAACATATATGAAATATATCAGTGCCTCCACCCAGGATAGAGCCTCTGTATTACAGGGAGGATCTCTTCCTGGGACTTACCCATGAAGTACAGTTAGTAGCCTTAACAAGGATCACTGTACTAATCTCACAGTCTGAAGAATACATACAGATACCACATAAGGTTATAACAGTAGCTTTATAAGAATCAACAGGGTAATAATACATACATACAATATACTCAGAACACAGCAATACTACAACAACCAGCAAGTCCTCAACCGTCTTAGGTTATATACCCGGGTATATATATATAGATATATAGCAAGAGTCCGGTGCACAATACCTCCAGGCAACAGAAGAGATGCAGGGGCCCCTGTGGATGACTGTGGATCCTCGGATTCTTCCAGGAGATGACAGACAGCCGATCAGGAGATGATGATGATGATGGTGAGATTCTTCACAGGCAGCAAACAGGGCGACGGTGACGGCAGTAGATGCAGGCCTGACTACCCTAACACTGAGTCCTTAACCTGCCAGCTAAACTACTAGTGCCACCGGGCCTCTAACTAGCTAGTTGGCCGTCGGAAGCCTAACCTATCACTGCCCTGAACTATATATATATATATATGGATCCCTAACTACAGTTACTAGCTAGGTCCTGTGAGTATATAGGGGGTAACACATACCTAACTATATACTGTGAAGTAAAGGAGAACAGGTGGCTCTGAAATAAAGTTGAACAGCTTCACTAGCTGATCTCAAGGATATAGATTCTTAAAACATCTACTTATCTACTCCTTAGAATTACACCTACCACCTTCCTTAGACTCCCCCAGACATAACATGTCTGTCTCACATCAGCTCTGCTCACATCTCTCCCCCCAGCAGCTCTGCCTCACATGTGTCTGACTCACTGTATTTATAAACAAACCCTGCACTGAATGCCTGGGGTCTCTGAAGCCAAACTGCAGGGGCAAAGAAGCTAGATACATTATATACTAGTAGAAATGGCAGTTCCCTACACTCTCCCTCTGGTCAAATCTTTACGTCACGTCAAAGACATACAAAGTCATAGTATACAGTCGACATTACCAATGACAATATCAATATGGTTGCTTTTGCATTTACAGAGTCACAACAGGTTAATAGTTATACATGCCAACAGGAGCGAAAATTGGTAACATATTGACCAAAGTGGACACTGCACCCACCCAAGCATGATATAAATGAGGCTGAGTAGTAAATCTGGGGTCCCCCAAACTATCATATGTCAGTATAGGTGGAGGGTGTCTAATTCTCTCTCCTCTCCGTACTTCTCTCTGAGGTAAATTAGCATGTCCAGGCCCTAAACTAGGGTTGTCTGCCATGGAAGGGGATGGTGCTGGTGGCGTAGGAGAGCTAGATCCCTGCTCATCTGTAGACACCCTGAAGGAGAAGATACTGGTGATCTAGGAACTTCAGGAGCCACAGTCCAATCACTCTCAGGAGTTTCAGGAAGGTCAGGTGGAATATCGGCTAAGGGCTGTGGAGAATCACAGGCCGAGCCATCATTGGAGATATCCATACCATCAATCTGAGGTACAGGCAACAAATGATTTCTATGCCAAGTCCTGATCCTCCCGTCCCGTCCTTTTATCTTGTAGACTGGTATTCCAGGCAACCGATCTACCACTGTAAAGAGTTCACAGCCATCGATCAGCCAGCTTATGTTTTGCAGATGCTCCCAAATTCCGTAGCAGAACATGGTCACCAGGGTTCAATTCTCGGTATCTTACTCGGAGATCAAATCTCCTTTTATTTCCTTCATTCACTTTGGCCGCATTTTCCTCAGCCAGCTGATAAGCACTCTTAAGCGTTTCTTTCAAACGTGCCAAGTATCGGTAATGATCTCGATGACTGATACCATCGGTAGAGACTCCCAACAAGATGTCAATAGGTAGCCTAGGCTCTCTTCCAAACATCAGAAAGTATGGTGAATATCCTGTGCTCTCGTGCCTTGTACTATTATAGGCATGCACCATAGCCTCCACTTTTCGACTCCAGGATCGCTTTTCCTCAATTCGTAAGGTACCAAGCATATCAAGTAAAGTCCTATTAAATCTTTCAGGAAGGGCATCTCCCTCTGGATGGTAAGGAGTCGTCCGACTTTTGCGGATGTTCAACAACTGAAGTAACTCTTTGATCAGGTTACTCTCAAAATCCCGGCCTTAATCAGAATGCAACCGGTGTGGTAAGCCATAATGGATAAAATACTTTTCCCAAAGCACTCTTGCAACAGTGACTGCTTTTTGATCCTTAGTCGGAAAGGCTTGAGCATATCGTGTGAAGTGGTCAGTCACCACCAATACATTTCCAAATCCTCTGGAGTCGTTGTCAATACAAAGGAAGTCTATGCAGACAAGATCCATGGGGCCCGAACTCTTCAAGTGTCCCATGAAGGCCGCTCGAACCGGGACAGTCTTCCTCTGCAAACATCTGCGACAGCACCTACACAGACGAGTCACGGTATCTCTCATTTTGGGCCAGTAGAATCGGTCTTGTATTAGGCCATAAGTCTTCTCAGGTCCCAAATGACCATGATAATCATGCAGACTTCGGAAAATCATCTTCTGAAAGCAGCTTGGAATAACTAGTTGGCGCCTTCCAGGGTGATCATGATACAGCACCACACGATAAAGTAGGCCATTGTCTATTTCAAACTTCTCCCAATCCCGTCTTGATAGAGCATCTGCCCCAATGTTCTTAGGCCCCGATTTATACTTGAGTGTGAATTGGTAGTTGGATAAAGCCGCCAACCAGCGATGTCCTGTAGCATCGAGTTTAGCGGTTGACAAAACGTATGTCAGTGGATTGTTGTCTGTTCTTACTTCAAACGTGGCTCCGTATAAATAGTCATGTAATTTATCAACAATGGCCCACTTGAGCGCCAAAAACTCCAATTTATGTACTGGATAATTTTTCTCGCTGGGAGAAAGACTTCGACTTATGAAAGCTATGGGCCGTAACCCGGCCGGGTATTCTTGGTGCAGCACGCCACCTAATCCTTCAAAGCTGGCATCTACATGTAGCACATATGGCTTCTGTGCATCAGCATAAGCCAGAACGGGAGCTTCTGTCAATTTCTTCTTCAACAACTTAAATGCTTCTTCACAATCCGCAGTCCACCTATCGCCAAAAAGGCTTTTGGAAGACCCTTTCTTCTTTCCTGGATCTCCTGCATCACTCTTCAACAGGTCGAGGAGGGCTCGAGCAATATTTGAATATCCTTCCACAAATCGTCGATAGAATCCAGAAAACCCCAAGAAAGATTGCAACTCTGTAATATTTTGCGGTCGGGGCCATTTCACCACAGCTTCAATCTTACCAGGATTGGTAGCAACTCCTTCAGCAGAAACAATATGATCTACAAA
The DNA here is from genome assembly GCA_947044405.1 of Leptodactylus fallax. Taxonomy (NCBI): domain Eukaryota; kingdom Metazoa; phylum Chordata; class Amphibia; order Anura; family Leptodactylidae; genus Leptodactylus; species Leptodactylus fallax. The sequence goes on from CAMRHE010000693.1 coordinate 505,586, forward strand.
ATTTGCATTTGTCAGCCGACAACTTCAGCCCCTCTTCTTTTAAGCGTTGGAGTACTCTCATGAGTCGTTCTTCATGTTCTTCCAGCGTCTTTCCAAACACAATAATGTCGTCAAGATATACAAGGCATTCCCGGGGCACTAAATCACCTAACACTCTGTCCATCAACCTTTGGAATGTTGCTGGCGCACCTTTTGTACCTTGTGGCATGCGAGTGAACTGAAAGAAACCCAAGGGGCATATGAAGGCTGTCTTTTCCTGATCTTCAGGTGCCATTGGGACTTGATAGTATCCCGATCTTAGGTCCAGCACTGTGAACCATCAGTTTCCATTCAGAGCTTCCAGAGCTTCTTCAATTCTCGGCAGTGTATACTGATCAGGTAAGGTTCTCCGGTTCAGAGTTCTGTAATCCACACATAGGCGAATTGCTCCAGATTTTTTTCTTACCACCACAATAGGTGAGGCATAGGGGCTCTTACTGTCCACAATGATCCCCTGACCTTTCATTTGCTGTAGAGTCTGCCTTAACTCATCAACATCCTTTGGAGCAACTCTCCGTGGTCGCTCCCGGAAGGGAGTAGAATCGGTCAATCGGAAAGTGTGTTGAGCACTTTTAGCACAACCTACATCCATATCGTCCATGGAGAACACTTCCAATAATTCAGACAACTTCTGTGTCAGTCGCTGATTCCAGGCCTCTGGTAAATGTGGATCACTCAAGTCAAGATTGAGATTAGGGATTGCATCTCGGATTTGAATCCTGCACACTTCAGCGTATGGATTTACTCCAAGCACAGGGTAGCAGTGGGCCACATTCTGGTATGGTCCAATTACGATCGGATGCGGTGAACAGTTCCTCACTGTCACACAGGTAGATAACTCCACTTTATTTCTCCAGTCCTTTCTCTCTGGGATCACCATCCAGTCATTCTGGTTAATCATTTCTTCAGGGGTTTCCATAAGGACATAACTCCCCCCTTCAAGCAAATCGGGAGCAATGCTGGAGGCTACTCTCAGAACTCTCTCCACGCCGGCAGGAACTTCCACGGTTCTCTCACCGATATGATATACCATTCCATGTCGATAGCCAGTAGACAGGGCATCACAGAGTTCTCTAAGATCAGAAGATATATTCACCGGCTGAGCTGCAGGGTTCCAATCTCTTCCAAGAAACTTCTGAAAAGCATAATGCACTGCGGGACAATTAGTGCCAAGTATCACAGGAGCTGCACAAGAATCAAAAGGGTAATAATACATACATACAATATACTCAGAACACAGCAGTACTACAACAACCAGCAAGTCCACAACAGTCTTAGGTTATATACCCGGGTATATATATATATCTATATATATATAGATATATAGCAAGATTCCAGTGCACAATACCTCCAGGCAACAGAAGAGATGCAGGGGCCCCTGTGGATGACTGTGGATCCTCGGATTCTTCCAGGAGATGACAGACAGCCAATCAGGAGATGATGATGATGATGATGATGAGATTCTTCACAGGCAGCAAACAGGGCGACGGTGACGGCAGTAGATGCAGGCCTGACTACCCTAACACTGAGTCCTTAACCTGCCAGCTAAACTACTAGTGCCACCGGGCCTCTAACTAGCTAGTTGGCCGTCGGAAGCCTAACCTATCACTGCCCTGAACTACATATATATATATCTGGATCCCTAACTACAGTTACTAGCTAGGTCCTGTGAGTATATAGGGGGTAACACATACCTAACTATATACTCTGAAGTAAAGGAGAACAGGTGGCTCTGAAATAAAGTTGAACAGCTTCACTAGCTGATCTCAAGGATATAGATTCTTAAAACATCTACTTATCTACTCCTTAGAATTACACCTACCACCTGCCTTAGACTCCCCCAGACATAACATGTCTGTCTCACATCAGCTCTGCTCACATCTCTCCCCCCAGCAGCTCTGCCTCACATGTGTCTGACTCACTGTATTTATAAACAAACCCTGCACTGAATGCCTGGGGTCTCTGAAGCCAAACTGCAGGGGCAAAGAAGCCAGATACATTATATACTAGTAGAAATGGCAGTTCCCTACAATAGGTCATCACTATCAGATCAGTGGGGTCTGACCCCTGACACCCTCACCCATCAGCTGATATCTGCAGCAGGCTCAGTACACTGTGTAGTGGCCGGGCAGGGTTACTGCAGCTCAGACATTGGGAGCTGCAGGAAGTAGAAGGGCTTTATCTTCACTTTAAGGACATGTTCACATGTAGAGTGTACATTGTGGAAAATCTGCAGCAGTAAAGTGGATGAGATTGTGAACACAAATGTCATCTACCCCTGCAGGGAGAACCTGCTCGCAGAATAACTGAGGTGCAGATTTTATATTTGCGGCATGTCGATTCTGTCTGCAGATTTTTACTACGGATTTCACACTTTGCGCTGCGTAGGGCGAAATCTGCGGCAAAACCTTGACTAAATCTCAATGTGATAGATACAGCAGTGATCATGGTCAATGTGGAATTGTGGAAGAAAGAGAAAATCCGGACAAAAGGCAAAAGACACCAAAATATTTTAAAAAATATTTTTTTTTTTTTATTGAAGCAACATTGTAATAAAACATTACGGGACCTTTTATTTAAAAATGGGCACAAAGACCCCGACCAGACCCGGGGACACTGCAGAACTAGCTGCAGCCCCCCATTAGTCTGGAATAAGAGCCCCTGTACCCAAAGATCCAGAGAAAGGCAAAGAAACCCCCCAGAGTTTCTCTTTTTTTTTTTTTTTTTTTAATCTCCGGGGGGAAAAAAATTCCTTTCTGACCCCAAAGCTGGCGATCGGATTGTACCCTGGATCTAATCTGTCCTGCTGCAAACTATAAAAGAATATCCTGCTCTGAAGAGCTTACAATCTAATACAATATATAGACTGCTCCGAGGAGCTTACAATCTAATAATATAACACATTCCTTGCCCTTAAAGGAGTTTGTCAGTCATTTGATATTAATTTCCTATCCTTTGCTGTGGCAGGAGCCCTGTCCACTATGTCACGGCCTCTGGCGAGGGCGCTGGTTAGAGCCGCTATCCACAACATAGCTCCGGCACAGGCAGAGACATCCCGAAACAGCTTGCAGAGGGGTGCCGGACCCTCCTAACCTCACCTGACTCTATAGCATTATAGCCGTTTCCAGGAGCCCAGACCACTATAAAGTGGCTTTCCACAGTACTGACAGCACTGCACCACTCTATAGACCGGCAATGGCAGCGACCCCCTTGACAGCTGTTCTTAAGGGTGCCGGGCCCTTCTAATCTGAGCCCTAACCTTAGCTGTGGCGGGGAGCCCCAGCTCACGTGGGCATAGCTGCTGGTAACAGCTCTGCACACGCCATAGATCCAGCACAGGCAGCAACTCCTTGGAACAGCCGCTCAGTAGATGCGCCGGACCCTCCTAATCTAATACTAGTGACCTATCAGAAGGATGGCATCAAATGTCTAGAAAACCCCTTTAAGAGCTTACAATCTAATTTGATGTAGGTTCACACTAGCGTTGTGCTCTCTGTCATTCGGATCCGCCGGGGGACCCAAATGATGGAGAGCCGGACCACTAAAACAGCAGTTACACATGGACACCAGCAGACCCCATTGACTATAATGGGGTCCGCTGGGGGAGAAAAAGTTTCTCTGACGCAGGTGTGAACCTAACCTTACATATCGCTGTCCCATATAGGGCTCACAATCTGCAGGACTTGTACACTAACCTGTCTGGACTTGTCCTTTTCAAGACGTTTCTTCCTCTGAACCTGTTGTAATACAATGTACATGGTCAGGTTTGATGATGTCATGAACTTTGTGATGTCATAGCTACTCATTTTTCAACATTCTAACAAGTTGAGGATGGGTAAAATCGCAGCCTGTCTATATTGTTATTGAAATTAATCTTTTTTTCACTTTTTATGATGACTATTTTTCCCTCATTTTCCAATAAAGATATCATGGCTGCTGGTTACAGCACTGACCACTCTATAGACTCTCTTGAACAGTGTTCTTAGGGGTGCCGGACCCTCCTAATCTCAGCCCTAACCTTAGCTGTGGCGGGGAGCCCTCACCTGCCTGGACTTGTCCTCTTCAAGACATCTTCTACTCTGAACCTGTTCTAATAGAATGTACAAGGTGAGGTTCTATGATGTCATGAGCTTTGTGATGTCATAGCTACTCATTTTCCAACATTCTAACAAGTTGTGGATGTCTAAAATCACAGCCTGTCTATATTGTTATTGAAATCAATATTTTGTAATAAATTTTTTCAGTTTTTATAATGACTATTTTTCCCCACAATTTCCAGTACAGATATATTGGGAGTCTTGTCCTTACTTTGGCTACTCCGATTTCTTTTCTCTTCTATGAAGCCCCAGGATTATTTGTTACGGCCCCGGTGACAACCCTTGGGAGTAAATGACACCGCCCTTGTTGTAAGGCTTGGTCTGATATAGATTTGTCACCTTCACCCCTTTCAGTTGAATGGGTCTGATCTACAATGCTAGACCAGAACATAAGGACAGGAGGGGGCGCTGTCTCTAGGATCAAACAGCCGTCCCCTCCCCAATGTCCGACTACACCTTAAAGGAGCACTAACTGAACAGTGGACATGGTGCACAGCCCTGATCTACCCGATGGTGGTAAAGTTACATGTTAGAGGGGGAATCTGGGACAGTGGCAGAACTACCGCCATAGCGGCTTCTATGGGGCCTTAGGGGGACTGGATGGACCTCTGCTGCTTTTCTAATAGGCTGTTAATGGGCGCTATTTACTTACTGATCCCTGCTCCTGCCCGCAGCCACCTCCACTTCCCCTGCAGCCCTCTAAGGGACCCCTTGTGGCATATGGGACTTCCTGGAGACAGAAGGGGAAGCGGAGGCCTAAAAAAAAAAAAAACAGCAAGGGACTGACTGGGCCCCATAAGTTCGCAGACCCTGTAGGTAATGCAGAAAAGTCACTATGGGGTGCACTTATTGCATGGGGGCCTGTAAAAGTGGTACATACAGCATGGGGGTAAATAACGGGCCAGTAAAGGGTACATTTACTTTGTGGAGGTCAGTAAGGAGACAGCAAACTAAGTTGGGACCAATAAGGTAAAATACTGTGTGGGGGTAAATAAGGGAGAACATTATACCATGTGGAGCCAGTAAAGAGGGCCATATACCATGTGGGGGCCCTAGTCAAAAGTGTGCCTGGGGCCTGGTCTGTGCTACTTACACCCTTATCTGGGATTATATTACTGATGACTGCCCATCAATATCACTCCTGCCATGTCCTTCCTGAGATTTTGGTGTTGGTGATGCAGCTCTAAACTTAATGCGCCCCCTCCCTCTCCAGCCATGTGTATAACAGTACTTACCTCTTCAAGGTGTCTTCCTCAAGTGACACCACCCGCATCTGCTCCTGAACATTCCATTCACTGCACCCATTGTGGTGTCATGAGCATTGTGATGTCATTGGTCATGTGATGTCTTTACAAGCTGAATATGGCAGTGGGATATCACTGCAGCCTGTGGATATTTTTATTGTAATAAATATTCATTATTTTCTCTCTATTATTTTCGTGAGGGATATTTTGAGTTTTCCCCTGCCTGCAGTACCAGGCACAGCCTGTAGACAGGAGTAGCGCTGTTAGAATTAAATCGTAAACCACAATCTTTCCTACAACCCTTAAAGTAACTCTATTGGCCATTTTATCTCTACATCGAACACCACATAATGTGCCACTCCATAACGGGATCCGGGGCGATAGCTTCGTAAATATGGCGTTAGGTCCAGCCACCATATTTATCAGTATGTTAATACGTCTGCCCCATTGTATGGGATAAAAAACAAGATGTGCGCAAAATATCACGTGATGTGCCTTTATAATAGCGCTGCCCATCTCAGTAGTCACAGACGCGGATCTCGTAGATTTATTGTCTTGTGGTAAAAAATATTTATCAAAAATGAACTACAAATACAATGAAATAAAAATGGTCAAAACTAACAATGAAAGGAACAAAAATCCACTAAACCTACAATACATCAGATCTGGGGAGATCACAGTCATGGCTGGAGCCTGCGCAGTGCAGCGCTCCGAAACCAGTGCCTTTTTTGCGACCCCTATCGGGGTCCTTGGTGTTGCAACGGCTTCATTCGCTAGTCTGTTGTGGCCACAGCCCTCCGGGACATCACACGGTGCATGGCGGGGGAAAGAAGGGCACAGGAATCTCTCCGGTATGGAGGGTTGGGTTTATGGTGTTGGTTCTCTCCGGTATGGAAGGTTGTGTCTATGGTGTTGGTTCTCTCCAGTATGGAGGGTTGTGTCTATGGTGTTGGTTCTCTCCAGTATGGAGGGTTGTGGCTATGGTGTTGGTTCTCTCCAGTATGGAGGGTTGTGTCTATGGTGTTGGTTCTCTCCAGTATGGAGGGTTGTGTCTATGGTGTTGGTTCTCTCCAGTATGGAGGGTTGTGGCTATGGTGTTGGTTCTCTCCGGTATGGAGGGTTGTGTCTATGGTGTTGGTTTTCGCAGGTTCTCCCTCCACCTCACTAGTGAACAGTCTAGAATGGAGTTTCTGGAGGGAGAACCTGCGAGAACCAACAACAATCTAGACAGTGTAACAATAAGCCCCGCCTACAGCAATATCAATAAAACAAACACAGACAACAAAAAAATATTTTATTGAAATAAAACCCTCCGCACAACTCAACTAAAACAGCGGACACCGGCGGACGCCATAGACTATAATGGGATCAGCTGTTTTCATACCTAAAGCATCGGAGAGAAAAGTCTTTCATGCAGGGACACCCAAAGTCTCCCCTTACACACAGGCAGCGCCCCCCAGACTCAGGGACTCCCCTCCCCAAGGCACAGACAGAAGCCCCCCAGGGTCCGGATCACCTCAGCACATAGGCAGCAGCTCCCCAGCACACAGACGCAGTCCACCCCCCCATGGACCAGACCCCCCGCAGCCTACAGGCGGCAGCCCCCCCAGGGACTGGAGTACCCCTCCTCCCACCACATTGGCGGCAGCCCCCCCAGGCATTGGAGTCCCCCTCCTCCCACCTCATAGGCAGTAGCCCCCCAGGGACCAGATCCCTCCTCCCAATACATAGGCGACAGTCCCCCCAGGGACAGGACTTCTCCAACACACAGGCAGCACCCCAACACACGCACACAAGCGGCAGCACCCCAGGGACCACCACCCCCCACTCACATGGAGGTAGCACCCTAGGGACCCCCACACCACACATGAGGAAGTACCCAAGGGACCGCCACCAGCACCCCCTCACACACACCCCCTCACACACATCTCATGGAGCTCCAAACATGCATGCAGGTGGCAGCACTCCTGGGACCACCACCAGAACCCCCTCTCACCACAAGCAGCATCCCAAGAACCCCCCAGGGATCATACACACACAGCAGCCCCCCAGGGACTGAACCCCACAAGCCCCAGCCCTCCAGGGATCTCTGCCTCCCCATTACATTCAAGCAGCACCCCAGGGTTCCCTGCCCCCCCACCCTTTAGATGCCAGCAGCACCTCAAGGACCCCTGCCCCCCCCCCCTTAGATGCCCATGACACCCCAGGAACCCCTGTCCCATCTTTAGATGGCTGCAACACCCCAAAGACCCCCCTGCCCCCCTTTAGATGCCAGAAGCACCTAGGGGACGCTTACCCCCCTTTTAATTGCCAACAGCACCCGAAGGACCCCCTGCCCCCTATTAGATGCCAGCAGCACACCCCCGTAAATGCTAAAGGAACCCCTGCCCCCCCCCCCTTTAAATGCCAGCAGCACCCCAAGGACCCCTTGACCTCACCCTTGATGCTAACAGCACCTCCCTTAGTTGACAGCAGCACCCCAAGGATCCTTGCCCCCCCCCTTACATGTCAGAAACATCTCTTGGACCCCTCTCTTCAGTTCCTCAACATGCAATCCCATGTAAATTCATCACTCCCTCCAGTGGCGCACCGCTAATGAGGCGAAGTCAGGAGGCCGCCTCAGATGGCACTGTCCGCCACTGTCTGGGGGGCGGCATTTTTACTATTTAATGTAAACCAGTCCTGGGCTGGTTTATGAGACGTCGCATCTCAGCACAGGCGGCGATATATTGACGTCATCGCGCCTCCTACGCTGAGACACAAACGTCGCGGACAAGAAGAGGAGGTGGCGGCTCCATCAAGGGATTGCAGGTAGGAGAGAATAAGTTTTTTATTTATATAAATAGGCCGCTACCCGCTGGAGTATCCCTGGCAGGTAAGTGGCCTATTTATTTACCTACCCTCGGCCTGCTCCTGGCCGCCAACTTTTCCCCTTCTTCTATGGGACGCAGAAGGGGAAGCGACAGTGAGCAGGCGCGGTAAGTGAGGCCGCAGGCCTCATATACTACCATTATTATACTCTGGAGTCTATTCAGACACCAGAGTATAATAATCGGAGACCCAGGGGAGGTGAGGGAACATAAAAACCAATGTTACTCACCTCTCCTGTCATCCGATGTTACTCCGATCAGGCTTGGGCCTTCTGGTGACGTCATCAGGTCACGTCGCCGGCCTGATCACATGACATCTGTCCGCAATTAAACAGGTCCAAAAGCTGCAGGGAGTGCACCAGTGTCCAGGAAAGGTAAGTAGCATTGTTTTTTATGTTTGTCACCTCCCCTGGGTCTCCGATCATTATACTCTGGGGTCTGAAAAGACCCCAGAGCATAATAATAGTTCATGACTGGGCCACTATGGGGCACAGTACTGTGTGCAGGGGCCACTATGGAGCATAATACCGTGTGCAGGGGCCACTAGGGAGCATAATACCGTGTGAAGGGGCCACTATGGAGCATAATACCTTGTGCAGGGGCCACTATGGGGCATAATACCGTGTGCAGAGGCCACTAGAGAGCATAATACCGTGTGCAGGGGCCACTATGAAACAGAATACCGTGTGCATGGGCCACTGTGGAGCATAATACTGTGTGCAGGGGCCACTATGGGGCATAATACCATGTGCAGGGGCCACTAGGGAGCATAATACTGTGTGCAGGGGTTGCTGTGGAACATAATACTGTGTGCAGGGGCCACTGCGGGGCATAATACCGTGTGCATGGGCCACTGTGGAGCATAATACCGTGTGCAGGGGCCACTATGGGGCATAATACCATGTGCAGGGGCCACTAGGGAGCATAATACCGTGTGCAGGGGTTGCCGTGGAACATAATACTGTGTGCAGGGGCCACTGTGGGGCATAATACCGTGTGCAGGGGCAGCTGAGGGCCATGATACCTTGTGCAGGGGCCGCTGTGGGCCATAATACCGTGTGCAGGGGCCACTATGGAGCATAATACCGTGTGCAGGGGCCACTATGAAGCATAATACTGTGTGCAGTGGCTGCTGCGGGTCGTAATACTGTGTGCAGGGGCTGCTGTGGAACATTATAGTGTGTGTAAATGGGGCATTATAAACAGGGGCTATGGTGCCTGTATATATCACACGCTGTCTGCTTATAGTGATTCTGTGATGTAATTACAGTCTTGTCACATGGACGTGTACAGGATGAGGCTGTAGTTACATTACATGGCCACTATGAGATGAATGACACTAACACTATGTAAACAGAGAAGTGGTCACGGCGCTTACACAGGTACCATTCAAACAGCTGATCAGTGGGGGTCCTGGGTTTTTGAGCCCCACTGATTATTTTATTAATAACCTGGAAAACCTTTTAATTAGTTAACACCTGGGGTATTATTAATAAGGGGCACTATTTATACAGGGTACACACGGACATTATTAATATAAAGATGCACTTGGGGGTATTATTCATTATGGGGGGGTTATATCATATATTATATAATTGGGGTAGCAGTAGGATGGGTGTGCAGGTGAGGACAATGTGGGTCGGTGCCTGGAAAAGGGAGGAGCCAAAGATGTCTGTGCTGCAAACTTTACAGAGACAAGTCACAGCTGGAAGAAGTGGTCATGGCGGTCAGGAGGGAAGAGAAAGGAAATGTGACCGATTAGTCAGAGACGTCACCTGTAAGTCACAAAATGTTACTGCCCTATATTCACCTAAATGATAGAGGATAAATACCTGAGTGATGGGGGTCTGTCTGCTGAGACCCCCACTGAGCCTGAGAATTGGGTTTTTTTCCCCCACTAGGTGGGAATCCAGCCTGACCGCAGCCATATATATAGGTGTCACTTGGTGGATGGACGAACCCGCGGGGCTCTCATTCACTTCAATGGGAGCGCCAAAGATACCCGAAGTCCAGTCCTCCGCTATCTGCGGGGCTCCTATTATAGAGAATGGGGGTCACGTGGCCTCGTCCATCCACCAAGCAGAAGATGTGTGAAGTTACTTTCATTGTTAATGCCGTGTTGTTGATCTGATACTGAAGTAATACAGGAAGAAGAATTCTTGAAAGCTGTTTCGCACGTTTGTGTATGTTTATTGTACGACGATAACAGCGTCTGAAGCTAGTAGCATGGAAACGCAATTTTATATTTTTTTTTTGGGCAGGGGGGCACTTTCTATAGTCCGCCTCAGGCAGCAAAGAGGCTAGGGTCACTCCTGAACCTTCCCAGATCTCATGCTTCACATAGTCCTTCTGTTTGTGACCGTTACATGTAAGGAAGTCAAACACATCAGATGAACAACCTAAAAAAAACCTTGCTGCGAGAAGTTGTGCCTAAACTGAGCTTTTGCACCAGGGCCTATGAGCCTTAAATTATGCCCAAATCCTGGTCACAGCGAGGATCAGGTTTTTTCATACTTTGTTAAATTTGAGTATTAAATATTTTACAAACTCTTAACCAGTTTATGACCAGGCCATTTTCTTTGCTTCTTGACCATTCACATTTTTAGTCCCTGCAGTTTCGAAAGCAAAAAAATGAAAAATTGAAAACAAACAGAAGTGAGACGTGATTTTCTAGTTTTTTCTTCTTTTTAACATTTTTCCTCTTTCCATCAGGGTCATCCAATTTTTTTTCCATTTGAAATGACGTTTGAAGTCAGTCGGTCAGGTCCCACCAAGATCGCTGGATTCAGAGTTCAGAGAGGTAACCATTACACCTTGAAAGCTACGTTGGTGCATGGGTCGGGCCCCCGATCAGGTGACATTTATCCCCTATCTTGTGAAAAGGGAATAAGTGTCTGAAATGGCACAACCCCTTTAACTGATGGCCTATCCTAAGGACAGGTTGTCAATATCATCACTTGGAGAATCCCTTCAATGGACAGACTTCAATTCCGATTTAATAAACTGATCAGCAGGGGTCCTGGCAGTCAGACCCCCCACAGATCCTCAACATTTAAAAAAAAAGTCCAGAAAAACCTTTTTAAAAAAGCAATCTAGCAATGAGACATGACATTTACTTACATGTCCTCATACAGCCTGATGCGGCACAGTGGCGAGGAGGTCACCTAGCGGTGATGTTGAGAGATCTCCAGGGTTCTCCTGTGTGATGGTGTTTCGGGGTGCCTTTGATGGCAGGTGCGAATGAAGCACAAGATATTGGGTGGTCGTAGAAATAGGTGGTGCTTACAACACAGTTTACTTAGCAGGTTCTTCCAGTCACAAAGCAACATGGAGACACATTCACTTACAGGCAGTATCCGCATGTTGGGCGCTCTACAAGTAAGGATGAAATTAGCATCTGTTCTTTATTCCCTCCTCTAGTCTTATGACCCTTTCCACCGTGGTGATCTGGGGTGATCCTTGGGACCTGGTCCTCCTTTCCCACCACTTGATGAAATGCAGGGCACATTTTGTCCATCGACACCGAACTTTCCCCGCTGGTACAGCTGTGCAGATATTCTGTTACCCCAAGGCTTTTTGGTGAGCAAAAGGGTCCAATGACATATAAGAAGTGGAGAAGAGACTAAGGGGCCATTCACATGGCGGAAAACACAGACAAATTTCTTTTCAACTTTAGGCCGCCAGCTCCCCGGAAAGCATCGGCATTCCACCCCTAAAACCAGCAATACCCCTGGGTAGGGGGAAGGAAAACAGCCGGACTCGGGGTAATTGTTAAAAAGGAAACCAATTTCCTTGTTGTCAGGAGGGACAAATATAGAATAAAAATAAAATTACAGCTCCAAATACTGGAGACGTCTTAGTGACCCAAAACAAAATTGTCTTTAGGAGAGCCAAAAATATAGGCAAGGTAGTCACACTAACTATTAACACCTTTACTTAATGAGATCATGAAATCCAAAGGGGTTACCATGGCAGCCAAACTGCCCACCATCAATAGTCGTGGCCGAGTGGTCTCCCCACGCAGGTTCAAATCCTGCCGACTACGGTTTTGGTTTGCTGTTTCCATTATCTTTTTTTCAGACATAATAAACCAAACTGAGGTGAGATGCACGAATTGGTTCATACTGAGTCGGGTTCGACCCGAAAACTGCAAATTGTTTGTTTATTTTATGAAATTGAGCAAAAGGAGATACGTCTCAGGTGAACTAAAATGGCCGACGCTTTATACTTTGGGGTGGAGGCCCAGGAGAAGTGAAAAAAACAAATAAATTCATACTCACTCAAGGGGTTAATAATAATAAAATAAAACTTTATTTATATAGCGCCAACATATTCTGCAGCACTTTACAAATCAGAGGGTTCATGTACTGACAAAATGAGACATTACAGAGTAATAAATCAAGTTTTAAGTTTATATTGTATTCTATAGAGAGTAGGCAGTAAGTGTAGTGACTGACACAGACCGGAGGTATCGGTGTAGTGACTGGCCCAGACCGGAGGTATCGGTGTAGTGACTGGTACAGACCGGAGGTATCGGTGTAGTGACTGGCCCAGACCGGAGGTATCGGTGTAGTGACTGGTACAGACCGGAGGTATCGGTGTAGTGACTGGCACAGTCCGGAGGTATCGGTGTAGTGACTGGCCCAGACCAGAGGTATCGGTGTAGTGACTGGCACAGACCGGAGGTATCGGTGTAGTGACTGGTACAGACCGGAGGTATCGGTGTAGTGACTGGCCCAGACCGGAGGTATCGGTGTAGTGACTGGCACAGACCGGAGGTATCGGTGTAGTGACTGGTACAGACCGGAGGTATCGGTGTAGTGACTGGCACAGACCGGAGGTATCGGTGTAGTGACTGGCACAGACCGGAGGTATCGGTGTAGTGACTGGCACAGACCGGAGGTATCGGTGTAGTGACTGGCACAGACCGGAGGTATCGGTGTAGTGACTGGCACAGACCGGAGGTATAGGTGTAGTGACTGGCACAGACCGGAGGTATCGGTGTAGTGACTGGCACAGACCGGAGGTATCGGTGTAGTGACTGGCACAGACCGGAGGTATCGGTGTAGTGACTGGCACAGACCGGAGGTATCGGTGTAGTGACTGGCACAGACCGGAGGTATCGGTGTAGTGACTGGCACAGACCGGAGGTATAGGTGTAGTGACTGGCACAGACCGGAGGTATCGGTGTAGTGACTGGTACAGACCGGAGGTATCGGTGTAGTGACTGGCACAGTCCGGAGGTATCGGTGTAGTGACTAGGGAGTTACATTAGTCAAGTCGAGAGTGAATAAAGGAGACAATGAGGGTCTTTAATGTTTCTGTAGTAAGGAAAGGGCAAATTCTGGAGATATTTTTGAGGTGAAGATGACATGAGCGTGCGAATGATTGGATATGGGGGGTGAAGGAAAGGTCTGAGTGAAACATAACCCCGAGGCAGCGGGCATACTGCCTAGGAGATATGGTAAGGCCGGAGACTGTAATGGAGATATCAGGGACAGATCTATTAGATGGTGGAAACAGCAGTAATTCAGTCTTTGAGAGATTCAGTATCAGATAGAGGGAAGACATGATATTTGAGACAGCAGAAAGACAGTCACTGGTGTTCTGTATTAGTGCAGCGGTGATGTCACGGGATAAGGTATATAGCTGGGTGTCGTCAACATAAAGAAGGTCCGGGATGTCAAATCTGGTGATTAACTGTGCAATAGGAGTAGTATAGAGATCAAAGAGGTGGGGGCCTAGGACCGAGCCCTGAGAAAGAGACAGAGCTCGCAAAAGTGCGGTCAGAGAGATAAGAGGAGAACCAGGAGAGAGCGGTGTCTGTGAGGCCGACAGAGCGGAGCATAGTGAGGAGGAGTTGGTGGTCAACAATGTCAAATGCTGCTGAGAGATCCAGAAGAACAAAAAGAGAATAGTCACCATCTGACTAGACTAAGAGAGCCATGCAAATAAACTATCTTACCAAATATGAGCGACTACTAGGAGAGGACCAGCAATAGTGAAAGTGAAAGCTGTGAGGGGAGGAGGACTATCTGATTGGTGCAGGTCTCACAGCCTGACTGTGACATCATCAGGAAGAAAGGATAACGAGTGAAAATGTGAATCTACAAAGACCAGGACAACAAAGGAAAAACCCAACATCATATTTATCTTATAGTTATAGTCCTTTATCTTTACTAGAAGCAATTTTTTTACTTACTATTTGATTTCTTTTCATTCTGAGCTGTAGAAAACTTTCTTTCAGCAAGTGGCCGGTTAGCTCAGTTGGTTAGAGCGTGGTGCTAATAACGCCAAGGTCGCGGGTTCGATCCCCGTACGGGCCATTCTCATCTTTTATCTTTGAGTAGTTTAAAGAAACATGTCCACCAAAGTTTTTGGACTGTCTGGCCCTCTAGAAAGGTATATGATGTAAATCATAGTGAAGGTAATGTTAGCAGTGACTGTATTTGTGAATTATACAATCCTTTATAGTTCTGACTTGTAGCATGTGAGGACACTCCGACTTACCGTCTGTTACAGCCTGTTATGTGTGAACAGGAAGTAAATTCTCTCTTCATTCCTAGAAGACTCACATCAAGGCTCTCCTAGAAAGAAAGCCGAAGGAGTGACCTCAGAACAAGGAACATGGGCCTCAAACCCAGGACATGGTCTTAGAGGAATGTGGTCTGTTTCCCTTTAAGGAGATATGCATGTACAGAATTACTATAGCAATTCCTCGTTAGTATAGTGGTAAGTATCCCCGCCTGTCACGCGGGAGACCGGGGTTCGATTCCCCGACGGGGGAGGCTAAACCTTTTTGTTAGTATTACAAGCAAAATTGACAAAAAGGATTCAGAGTATTTATATAGAATTAATTTTACAATCAATAGACTAAGAATCACAGTTTTTTATACTCACATGACACGTCCTTCCTTCTAGTCCTGGCTGCAGTAAGTTCTCTCTAAAATCAACAGGAAAGGTGAAAAACAAGTAAATATTCAGTAAACTATGTATACCCAGTGTAAAAACAGCCTTTATGTCCTGCAGCAACATGTGTACAGAATCTAAGAAGAAGCACAGGAAGAAGACGGAGGGACGTGAACAATGGCGGACCTGATCTACCAAACATTGCTGTGATATCCGGCTTATAACGTTGAAGGGACTTACAGGACAAGCTCCAGGACGCTGCTCGGAATATTTCACCCCTACTGGAATAGGAAGACACTTAGAAGGCCGTAGTTCAGGGAACTTTCAGAATTAGTTTTGGACAATTTGCTCAAGATGACTGGTGTCACACAAAGACAGAAAAAGGATCACATGATCTCAGGCCAGGCGGTCTTCCTCATAATGCCTTGCAGGCAGTCTTCAGCCAATCACGAGCGACTATAGGTGAGGTCACTTCTCATTCATTCATTTCACCTATAAGAAAAAAGGAAGCCTCCTGCTCACTCTTCAGATTTTTAAACTTCCATTGCAATAAGTGTAAGGTATATTTTAGAGTTTTTTTTAATCAAAATTTGCAGTGGTTTTTCAAAAAACGCATCGAAGTCTGTTTCAAATTCCTAAAGCAGATTTTTTTTCTGCCTGACCAATATTTTCCATGAGAACATGTCCTAAAACTGTCATAATGACAATGTACTTAGTTGGGAGCGACGCTGAGAGTTAGCCGAGCATCTTATTTACCTGTGACATACGGGCCAAACAAGGAGAGGCCATCGACCCAAGGGGCTCCAGCTAATAACCTTTCCATTAACAGCTGATCGCGCTAACCATTTGTGCCAAAGAAACATTATACTTTGAAGTTTTGGCAAAAATTTTAGGTTAAGGGCGCTTTTCTCAGTTGACCTGAACAACACAATAAAAAAGAAAATAAAAACAGCTGTGGGAACCGAAGGAGACGGAAGGTAAGTTTAACTGTTTGTGGCTCTAAAAAAAATGGATTTTTTTGGCAACAGCTCCAATACTGTATATATGAGCAGCAAAACAAACATACAAAAAAACGAGGAAGCGTGGCCTGAATGATCATGGAGTAGGTTATGTCTCCTTGAGCTCTGATCCTGCACAGCTTTTTTGGACCTGCTAGCGTTCTCAATGGCACTCATGGAAAAGAGGATACTGTAAATGATGCCTCCAGTCACCCCTGCTGGTCCTCTCTGCTTTAGTACTCATCACGAGGACTCATCGATGTTATTGGTGCACACTACTGGCTGCTCTCTAGGATTATCCCCTGGCAGGAGATTTAGCCCTGCCCATATTTTGTTTTTATGTCTTGTATTTTTTGTAGATTTTGTTTCTCCCTCCCCCTTAGTCTAAAAGCCCACCACTGATGACCGCCGCTTCACTGCCTCCTTTCAAGCCTAGCTATTGTGAAGTACCCCACTGGTTCCTATGGCTGAGTCTTATTTCATACTTGCTATTCCTTCTACCTCTACTCCACAATGGATAGATGTGTTACCTTGAATGTGAAGGGCTTGGGCTCCAATTCCTAATATCGATTGGTTATGAGCCACCTCCACTCCAATCCCTCAGTTACTTGGCTACTGGGCGGTGATTTTAACATAATTTTCTCGGAGTATTTGGAAGTCAGTACAAAATAGACCCCTGCGAAGTGCACAAGCCCACCTTACGTGAGAGTTTGGCTGTCTCATTTGATCCCATGCTTTCTATGACCTTTGGTGTGTGGATAACCCCACTACATGTTCCTACTACTTTTTTCCCATCCTTACAATACCCACACGAGAGTCGATTATTTTTTTGGAAATGCCCCAGTCCTTGGACTCCTCGCTGGCTCGGATAATGCTACCCCTCCTAGTCCAACCATGCCCCTGATATGGTTGACCTGTTCTCTACCCCAATTCCCACCCAACGTTGCAATTGGCATCTCAATGAAGCCCTTCTTAAGAGTCCCACTACTCAAGCTACACTATGGTCTCACCTAACAAATTACTTCCACAATCATTTGGATTTGGTGTCCTCATCAGCGATTTTATGGGAAGCGCACAAGCAGGGCCGGTTTTAGACAAACTGTGACTCTGGGCAAAATTAAAAGCGGGGGCCAAAATGCTGATATACCAACAACACCATCATATTTCCAGTGGCAGCCCATTAATAACGCCCCCTTTCTGCCCCCAATACAGTAACAACTACCCCTCCTTATGCCCATAAAAAATTCAAATAACCACCTTTGTACTGCCTAATACATTTTTGCACCCCACATTATAGTGCCTCCTTATAAATAATAGTACCTGCTTATAAAAAGTGTCCCATATCAGTAATAGTTCCCCCTTATCAGTAATAGCCTCCTCATAAATAATAGTGCTCCAATATAAATAGTCCCCCTTATTAATAATAGCCCTCTCATAAATAATAGTTCCCCTTATAAATAATTGTCCACATTATCAATATTAGCCCTCTTATAAATAATAGCCCCTTTAACAATACCCTCCTTATAAAGTTTCCCTCTTATAATAAAAGCGACCATATTATAAAAGCCTTATATGTTTCCCCCTTATAATAGCCCCCCTTATATATAATTTCCTCTTATAATAGCCCCTTATACGTAATAGTTTCCTCCCTTATACATAATAGCCCCCTTATATATAACAGTCTCCCCCTTATAACAGCCCCCTTATATATAATAGTTCCTCTCCTATAATAGACCCCTTTATATATAACAGTCCCCCTTATAATAGCCCCCTTATATAATTGCTCTCTTATAATAG
Organism: Leptodactylus fallax; assembly: GCA_947044405.1. NCBI lineage: Eukaryota > Metazoa > Chordata > Amphibia > Anura > Leptodactylidae > Leptodactylus > Leptodactylus fallax. The sequence goes on from CAMRHE010000693.1 coordinate 523,540, forward strand.
TGCTCCTTATGTATAATAGTTCCTCCATTATAAATAATAGCCCCCTTATATTTAATAGTTCCCCCACTATAAATAATAGCCCCCCTATAAATAGTTTGTCCCCTTATCAAATCCCTTTCCCTTACCAGAAAACAATAAATCTTTTACACACCTTACTGCACTCCCACGATAAGTGGAGCAGCCTGTAGTAGTGGCGCAGGTGGCGCCATGCAGTGACACAATCACGCCACCTGTCCCGCGACATCCTGTGAGCTACTAGCGGTCCTCTATGGCAGAGCAGGGACTTTTCAGCTCCCTGCTCTGTCATAGGATTAAACAGTATCGGTGCACAGCTCAGCAGGCCGATACACCTGTGGCGCTCCCGGGATTCAAGCCATTAGGCTAAAAGCCTGATGCATTAGAATCCCAGGGGCCCCCTTTAGGACGGGGCCCTGGGAAATTGCCCAGTCCACCCCCCAACACCGGCCCTGCACACAAGGAAGTCATCTGTGGGAACTGCATCATGTTAGCCACCCAGCATAAAGACAGGCAACGTAGGCGTTACTGACCCGGATCCTGTCCCTTACTTCCTGCTTGACCGATAGGCCCACCCTGCTGGTCCTTCGCCTGTTACTGGCAGCTCGAGCTGATTTACTTGATCTGGAGATTCATCAGGTCCAGCGCCTCCTCTTATACACTTGCCAACTCTGCTATGGGAGGCATAAGATAGTGTAGCTTTGAGGATGCGTTCACATATGGCAGTTGTGGTGCAGTTTTTGGTGAGGTTTTCTAATTTCACAGTGAAACAAATTTATTTAACATGTTTCAGCTGTAAATTCAAAAACTGTGCAAAAAAATCCATCAAATCTGCAGTTCTCTTTCTTTTAGTAAATATTATTTAGTAGGGGTGCTGAGAGGTAATTTATTTCTTCCAACGCAGGCCCGAGTCTGAAAAGGTTGTGAAGTACAGTATGTAGTAACAGGAGTGGCCACAGTAAACTAAGAAACCGACTAATCTAGTTTCTACAGTAAATGAAAACTTCACCAGTTGGCGCTGTGGCTTAGTTGGTTAAAGCGCCTGTCTAGTAAACAGGAGATCCTGCGTTCGAATCTCAGCAGTGCCTTATCTTTTCCATATTGTGAACATGTGGTCAGATGTATGATGACATCGATGTATCTACCTGCATCAGCCCATAGACAACTCAGGCCAGAAAATTCTTGTGGCCTATCGCACACTGTTAATACAAAAAACAAAAAGAAGTGAGATGTGATTTTTTTTTTTTTTTTCTAATATTTTACCTCTTTCCATCAGGGTCATCCAATTTTTTAAAATGTCCTTGCATTTGAAGTGACGTTTGAAGTCAGTCGTTCAGGTCCCACCGAGATCGCTGGATTCAGAGTCCAGAGTGGTAACCATTACACCTTGAAAGCTACGTTGGTGCATTGTTCGGGCCCCCAATCAGGTGACAAGGGAATAAGTGTCTGTAATGGCACAGCCCCTTTAATTGATGGCCTATCCTAAGGACAGGCTGACAATATCATCACTTGTAGAATCCCTTCAATGGACAGACTCCAGGTCTAGGCATCTAGAAATAATTTGACGTTAATTTGGGGGCAGAATCTGACCTCAAATCAGCGTGAAAATCCTACATGTGAATACCCCCTAAGAATCACTGTTCTTCTAGTCCTGGCAGCAGTTCTGAAGTGTGGTGTTTTCTATCTAAAAACAGCAAGAAAGGTGAAAAACAAGTAAACATTTCGCAAAGTAAGTATTAATAGAGATGGGCGAATTGGTTCATAATGAAATGGATTTGACTCGAATATTCCAAACTGTTCGGTCATGGCACTTGGCATACCCATGTCACTGTTGAGGCTCACTCACAGGTCTAAGTGGTGACCCCACACATATGACCTCACAAGAGTGCTTTTGATGTTATGAGGAAACCCAAAAAAAGGTAACGGAAGGTAAGCATAAATGGTTTTTATTTTTGTCACCTCCCCTATCACACTGTTTATTGGCTGAGAAAATAAAACCACTAAAAAACAGAGTTTTTTTTTAGCGTAGCGCAGGCTGCAATATTGTATATATGAGCATCAACCAAAAAAAAAATGCTTACGAAAGAAATATTTTTTCAGGTTAAAACTGCTGTGTTAGCGCAGACTCTTAGACTGTATATTGGGTGAATAACATGTATATTCTGTATATGTTAGCGGCTAGTACCGACCCACTCAGGTTAATCGATATATAAAATTTATAAAGCTCGTTTCATGTTATTCTACGAACCATGGTACTCACTGGGGGTGAGTGGAAGGAAAGAGAGATGATCGCAGGTAGGCCAAGCGGCTTGGCAAAGCGGTATCCTTCACTATGGTTTTCAAAATTTTAATCAAATAAAAATCTGAAAAGTGTGACATGCAAAAGTATGTTTTATAGATCGGTTCCTGGGAGCCCTAAGAGTATTCTATGCTATGATTTAACGTGTGGTTCATACCAAATTTGCCAGACCTGAAGCAAATCTGGGTCCTGGACCACCAGAACCCAAAACTAAACTTATCTTGAGAGGATCACCCATCTCTAGTTGTAACCAAAGAAACAAAAATCTAGCCACACTATTGGCAGCATTATTAGGTTTTAATAGAGCGGTAGTAGCTTGCCATGTTTTCCTTAGGACAGCTTTGCAACCCATTGGGTCCCTAAGCTGAGAGGCATCAGCACACGGTAGGGCAGTCTTCTTAATCACTTTAAAAACTTGCACATCAATCTTTGGGATTTCTTTTTGCGACAGGGTGGCCTCTTTCTAATTTCCTACGGAACCATAAGCTTCCTCTTCGGATTATTCTACTCATCCTTAATTCATTTAAGAATATTCTTATGTACAGAGAAAATGATGTTTCTGAGGAACTAGGCCAGCAAACATAACATCCTGGACAGAAAGGGCTTCCTTTTTCTCTTCTCTATCCATTGTAGCACAGAACACTTCCAGGACAGAATCAGTGTTCTTAGAAGTAAAGTAGAACTTTTTGCCTTCTTCTAACCTTGACATGGAAGGAGCCTCTTCCTCTTCTAATGTATCACACTCTAAAGTGGGAAGGCTGACCTCAGAATCAGAGGAAATAAGCAATTTAGACTTTTTTTTTTGAGAGAGAGAAGGGTCAGATTCTGGGAGATTAAAGGTTGCCATTGAAGCCTGGATTTCTTGTCTAATGAGGGTTCTCAGATCTTCAGAAATAGAAGGTTTCTCCTGCTATGCTCCAGCTGCCATTGGCTCAAAGTGGCACAGGGACTTGATTCCTGAGAATGAAGAAGTATATGCGGTTCAGGGTATCTAGAGAGTCTGGCTGGAGAATTAAAACCCTCCTACAGGCTTCGATGTCTGATGTCATCGAGCTGGGGCAAATGCTGCGCCACATGGTTGTCATCAGATGCCGGAAGTTCTTGGCATGAGACACAATACTTCATGCGAAACCCCAAAACACCCGGCTAAACAAAGATGTGGGGGATCTAGGAATAACCTCCCTGAGGTGACATGGCACAGACAGACTCTACACCACATCATATATAATCCCACAGGGGCGCAGCGGAATATGGTGCCTGCACTTCCCAGCCAGGGGAAGGAAAACAGCCGGACTCGGGGGAATTGTTAAATAGGAAACCAATTTCCTTATTGTCAGGAGGGACAAATGTAGAATAAAAATAAAATTACAGCTCCAAATACTGGAGACCTCTTAGTGACCCAAACCGAAATTGTCTTTAGGACAGCCAAAACTATAGGCAAGGTAGTCACACTAACTATTAACACCTTTCCTTAATAAGATCGTGAAATCCAAAGGGGTTACCATGGCAGCCAAACTACCCACCATCAGTAGTCGTGGCCGAGTGGTTAAGGTGATAGACTAAAAATCCGTTGGGGTCTCCCCGTGCAGGTTCAAAGTCTGCCGACTACGGTTTTGGTTTGCTGTCTCCATTATCTTTTTTTCAGACATAATAAACCAAACTGAGGTGATTAGAGATGTGCGAATTGGTTCATACTGAGTCGGGTTCGACCCGAAAATTGGAAATTGTTTGTTTATTTTATGAAATTGAGCAAAAGGAGATACGTCTCAGGTGAACTAAAATGGCTGACACTTTATACTGAGGGGTCTAAGAGTATAATAGGTGGAGGCCCAAGGGTGGTGAAAAAAAACCATTTATACTTTATTTATATAGCGCCAACATATTCTGCAGCACTTTACAAATCAGAGGGTTCATGTACCGACAAAATGAGACATTACAGAGTAATAAATCAAGTTTTAAGTTTATATTGTATTCTATAGAGAGTAGGCAACAAGTGTAGTGACTGGCACAGACCGAAGACATCAGTGTAGTGACTGGCACAGACCGGAGGTATCGGTGTAGTGACTGGCACAGACCGAAGGTATCGGTGTAGTGACTGGCACAGACCGTAGACATTGGTGTAGTGACTGGCACAGACCGAAGGTATCGGTGTAGTGACTGGCACAGACCAGAGACATCGGTGTAGTGACTGGCACAGTCCGGAGGTATCGGTGTAGTGACTGGCCCAGACCGGAGGTATCGGTGTAGTGACTGGCACAGACCGGAGGTATCGGTGTAGTGACTGGCACAGTATGGAGGTATCAGTGTAGTGACTGGCACAGTCCGGAGGTATCGGTGTAGCGACTGGCACAGTACGGAGGCATCGGTGTAGTGACTGGCACAGACCAGAGGCATCAGTGTATGGTCTGGCACAGACCAGAAGTATCGGTGTAGTGACTGGCACAGACCAGAGGCATTAGTGTAATAACTAGGGAAAGTGAATAAGGGAGACAATAAAGGTCTTTAATGTTTCCGTAGTAAGGAAAGGGCGAATTCTGGAGATGTTTTAGAGGTGGAGATGACATGAGCGTGCGAGTGATTGGATATGGGGGGTGAAGGAAAGGTCTGAGTGAAACATAACCCCGAGGCAGCGGGCATACTGCCTAGGAGATATGGTAAAGCCGGAGACTGCAATGGAGATATCAGGGACAGACCTATTAGATGGTGGAAACAGCAGTAGTTCAGTCTTTGAGAGATTCAGTATCAGACAGAGGGAAGACATGATTTTTGAGACAGCAGAAAGACAGTCACTGGTGTTCTGTATTAGTGCAGCGGTGATGTCACGGGATAAGTTATATACACTCGTGGACAAAATTGTTGGTACCCCTCGTTTAATGAAAGAAAATCCCACAATGGTCACAGAAATAACTTGAATCTGACAAAAGTAATTTGCCAATCTACATGTTGACAAGCCACAAAGCTTCTGGGAGAATGTCCTATGGACAGATGAGACCAAAATCAAAATTTTTGTCAAGGCACATCAGCTCTATGTTCACAGACGGAAAAATGAAGCATATCTTGAAAAGAACACTGTTCCTACTGTGACACATGGAGGAGGCTCTGTTATGTTCTGGGGCTGCTTTGCTGCCTCTGGCACAGGGTGTCTTGAATCTGTGCAGGGTACAATGAAATCTCAAGACTATCAAGGGATTCTAGAGAGAAATGTGCTGCCCAGTGTCAGAAAGCTTGGTCTCAGTCGCAGGTCATGGGTCTTGCAACAGGATAATGACCCGAAACACAGCTAAAAACACCCAAGAATGGCTAAGAGGAAAACATTGGACTATTCTGAAGTGGCCTTCTATGAGCCCTGACCTAAATCCTATTGAGCATCTTTGGAAGGAGTTGAAACATGCCGTCTGGAAAAGGCACCCTTCAAACCCGAGACAACTGGAGCAGTTTGCTCATGAGGAGTGGCCAAAATCCCTGCTGAGAGGTGCAGAAGTCTTATTGACAGTTACAGGAATCGTTTGATTGCAGGGATTGCCTCAAAAGGTTGTGCAACAAAATATTAAGTTAATTGAACCATCATTTCTGTCCAGGCCTGTTTCATGAGTTTTCTTTTTTAAAAAATTCTGTTGAAGCCTGGTTGGAAAGCAATGTCTGACTTTCATTTGTTCATTTTCATAGAATTTTTATATATTATTACTTTTGTCAGATTCAAGTTATTTCTATGACCATTGTGGGTTTTTCTTTCATTAAATGAGGGGGACCAACAATTTTGTCCACTTGTGTAGTTGGGCGTTGTCAACATAAAGATGGTCCCTGAAGCCAAATCTGGTGATCATTTGTGCAATAGGGGTAGTATAGAGAGAGAATTAGGGGGAGCTCGCAAAAGATACACTGAAAGTGCAGTCTGAGAGATAAGAGGAGAACTAAGAGTGTCTGTGAGGTCGTCAGAGTGGAGCACAGTGAGGAGGAGTTGGTGGTCAACAGTGTCAAATGTTGATGAGAGATCCAGAAGAATAGGTAGAGAATAGTCACCATCTGTCTAGACTAAGAGCCATGCAAATAAACTATCTTGCCAAATATGAGCGACTACTAGGAGAGGACCAGCAATAGTGAAAGCGAAAGCTGTGGGAGGAGGAAGAGGGAGGAGAAAGATATCTGATTGGAGCAGGTCTCACAGCCTGACTGTGACATCATCAGGAAGAAAGTATAACGTTTGAAAATGTGAATCTACAAAGACCCGGACCCCGTACGAGCCATTCTGGTCTTTTATCTTTGAGTAGTTTAACGAAACATGCCCACCAAAGTTTTTGGACTGTCTGGCCCTCTAGAAAGATATAAGATGTAAATTATAGTGAAGGTAATGTTAGCGGTGACTGTATTTGTGAATTATACAATCCTTTATAGTTCTGACTTGTAGCATGTGAGGACACTCCGACTTACCATCTGATACAGCCTGTTATGTGTGAACAGGAAGTAAATTCTCTCTTCATTCCTATAAGACTCACATCAAGGCTCTCCTAGAAAGAAAGCTGAAGGAGGGACCTCAGAACAAGGAAGATGGGCCTCAAACCCAGGACATGGTCTTAGAGGAATGTGGTCTGTTTCCCTTTAAGGAGACATGCCTGCAAAGAATCACTATAGCAACTCCTCGTTAGTATAGTGGTAAGTATCCCCCGCCTGTCACGCGGGAGACCGGGGTTCGATTCCCCGACGGGGGAGGCTAAATGTGTTTTGTTAGTATTACAAGCAAAATTGACAAAAACGAGATAGAAACTATTCAGAGCATTTATGTTTAATCAAAGTTTAGTAAAATTTTTAAGTACAGTGAAAAAGAAAACAACATAGTGTGAGCAAACAAATGACGTGAAGGCACGCAGGCCTCACCTATAAACAAGAAGCTTGGGATAAGACCCAAGCTAACGCTGTGAAGCACAGTGCAGTACCAGAGAAACTGAAGGCCCAGATATATGGGACCATAAAGCAACATCTTAAAAGTAATGGGAGAAGAACAAACAGAAAAAGGAACACACTATGGGGACTACGATCAGGAAAAAAATATACTAGAGAAAAATAGGGAGAGGGGAACAGAAAGATGGAAGAGCGACCAATAACCTCCTCCAAAGGACGGAAGAGAGAAAAAGGGAAGAAAGAAGCAGCAGGGTATCACTATATCAGGAAACGAAGGAAGAGAACTCAGACGATTCCTGGAACACCACCCAAGGCCGCCAGAGAGCATCAAATTGGGAGGGGTCGAGAGAATGCTCCTCCACCAGGGCCTCCATTCTCCTTATGAGGAGAAGCTCCTGAAGAAATTCAACCAGGGAGGGCGAAACAGTGCTTCACTAGTGCCTGGGAATGACGGTTCTAGCAGCTGTGAGAAAGTGTCGCAGGAGGTCTTTTTTCACCGCAGAGATCCTACCAGGGATAACTGAAAGAAGGGCCAGTTGGGGAGTTGCTATGATGGTGTGACCACACACTTTAGCATACAGAAGGGCCTGAGAACGCTGCACTCCCACCATATGTGATATAGGGTGCCTTTCTCAGTACCACAGCGCCAACACCGGTCAGTCACAGCAGGGTAAATTCTATGGAGGAAATCAGGGCACCGGTACCACCGAGACAGGATCTTGAAATTCTTTTCTTGTGCACTGCAGGGCAACGGAAGCTTATGTGTGAACAGGAAAACCATATCCCAGTCGGCAGGGGAGAGGCCCGCGTGAAGGTCTGAGTCCCGAGGGCCTGTGTAAGAGGGGGACCCCGGGGTAGCATCTCGGAGAAGGACGCTGTAAAGAACCAAGAGTGTGTGAGGGGAAGAGTCAGCGTGGGAAAGGACGGACTCCAGGTCTGTCATGGTAGAGGAAAGCAGAGGGGACAAAGAGAATTTCCGCAGGAAGGCCGTAAGTTGACCATACTCCAGCCAGGATAAATGAAGGTCCGGGTGAGAAGCGCTCAGCTGGGCCAACGGAGGAAGGGACGGATCCCCAGCGACCTGTCCAAGCCTAACGTCCTCGCTGCTTCACCAACTAAGAGGACTAAGAGGGCCAGGGACTCTGGCCACTCTCCCGCTGGAACAAACCGAATCCCAGGTCTTAAGGAAGTGCAAAGAGAGGAACGAGTGCCTGACGGATCTGAGGCAGAATCCACGGCAATGAGGGGAGGGGGACCGATAACAGATCAGCCTCGATAGAAACCCATTGCTTGTCCATGCTGCAGTAGCGCCAATCGAAAAGGTGGAGCAAAACCACAGAGCGGTAATAAAGTCTAGGATCCAGAAGGCCTGTACCTCCCCTGTCCTTGCTGCGGGTCAACGTCTGGTACTTTATCCTACTCCGCGCCGAACCCCACACAAACCTCTCAAACAGGGACTGGACTTTAGTGAAAAAGGTGCGCGGAAGGTGAATGGGGAGCACCTGGAATAGATATAAAAGCCGAGGGACCACGTCCATCTTGAGAGTGTGAATACGCCGATCCAAGTAAGGGCCTGTGTACTGTATCTCCGGAGGTCCGCCCCAAGAGTTTCAAGCAGTGGTAGGTAGTTGAAACGATACAAGTGGGAAGGGTCAGAGGGGATATGAATTCCCAGGTATTTGAGGCAAGTGGTCTGCCACTTAAACGGAAAGTTGTCTGCAAGATGGGCAACCTCTGCGTGGGGATTCAGAGCATTTATATAGAATTAATTTTACAGTACCGATCAATAGACTAAGAATCACAGTTTTTTATACTCACATGACACGTCCTTCCTTCTAGTCCTGGCTGCAGTAAGTTCTCTCCAAAATCAACAGGAAAAGTGAAAAACAAGTAAATATTCAGAAAACTATGTATACCCAGTGTAAAAACAGTCTTTATGTCCTGCAGCAACATGTGTACAGAATCTAAGAAGAAGAACAGGAAGGGACATGAACAATGGCGGACCTGATCTACCAAACATTGCTGTGATGTCCGGCTTATAATGTTGAAGGGACTTACAGGAGAAGCTCCAGGACGCTGCTTGGAATATTTCACCCCTAGTAGAACAGGAAGACACTTAGAAGGCCATAGTTCAGAATTAGTTTTGGACAATGTGTTCAAGATGACTGGTGTCACATAGAGACAGAAAAAGGATCACATGATCTCAGACCAGGCGGGCTTCCCCATAATGCCTTGCAGGCAGTTTTCAGCCAATCATGAGTGACTATAGGTGTGAGGTCACTTCTCATTCATTCATTTCACAAAAAAAAGGAAGCCTCCTGCTCGTTGTTCAGATTCTTAAACTTGAAATGAGTGTAAGGTATATTTTAGAGTTTTTGAACCATAATTTGCAGTGGTTTTTCAAAAAACGCATCAAAGTCTGTTTCAAATTCCTAAAGCAGATTTTTTTTCTGCCTGACCAATATTTTCCATGTGAACATGTCCTATAACTGTCATAGTGACAAAGCACTTAGTTGGGAGCGCTGCTGAGAGCATCCTATTTAACTGTGACATACAGGCCATCGACTCAGGTGAGGTCAAACTATCAACCTTTTGAGTAACAGCTGATCGCGCTAACCAATTGTGCCACACAAACATTACATTTTGCAGTTTTTGCTAAAGTTTTAGGTTAAGCATGTGTTATTAGTATACTACATTGCTATGAGTGTATACAAGCAAGGTCAGAAGAGTGGTCAGCGTTAAGACCATTAACTTCCTGCAGCCCAAAAACAGATGTCCAAGGAAAAGGATGTTATTGCTTTATGACTAGTTGTAGTTAACCAAACTGGTCAGGGATGCAGAGGGAGGGGTGAAGTCGTGACCAGAGTTAACCTCAGAGACACAGCTCTCCAAGGCCAAGATAGAACATTCATCTTTTGCAGATGAAGATGAGTTGTTCATCCACCACCTCAGGGAGTGAGAGAGAGAGTATCCTTGTCAGAGGTGTGGCTCAGCACAAGCCAGAAGAGATTGAAAATTCCAGCAACACATGTCACATCTCTGGAAGTCAGCTGACAAAGCTGGATGTCGGCCATATCTCTCCTCCAAGCGTCCTGGAAACAAAGAACTCTAAGTAGCAGATTTTTTCTGTTTTTCTCCTGTTCTGTTTAGAGCTGTTTGCTTGTTTGTCCTCTTTTACTTGCCTTTTCTTTTTAGATATAGAGCACTGAACCCTTTAGGTATTAAATTGTTAAATTTAAGGATACGTTGCGTTTGCTCTATGAACCCATTACCTTTTTGAAGTGCGTTTTTGCATCTGACTGCTGGATGCAGTATTGTGTGTCTGGGATTCCTATTGCTCCCGATTCTGAATCCAGTAAGGGGTTCCAGCAGAGTGTATATGGGGTGTGTGGACTGAGTTGGGGTGCAATTTATGCTCAATTTGCAGCCTGTGTGAATGGTGTGAGTTGACCCCTGAAAACCACACCCCAGTCAGGTGATAGGATGGCCTGTAAGTGACCATACTTGTCTCTGTCTGTCAGCCAAGCACCTTCAGCCAGAGGCCTTCCCAACAGTTGTGTGCCTTGTAATAGAGGACCAGAAACAGATAGCTCAACTCCATATTTCCCCCAAGCACCCTATACTGTACTTTCCAAACCACACCTGATATGTTCAGACCCAGATATGCTGTGATGGCCGAGTGGTTAAGGCGTTGGACTCGAAATCCAATGGGATCTTCCCGCACAGGTTCAAATCCTGTTCACAGCGGAGTCTTTTATACATATGAAGAGATCCCACCTTTCAGAAAACTGTAAAGTGAACTTTATCTTTAAGAAAAATGCAAGAAAAACAGTCACAAAAAAGGAAAGCCCTTCATCAGCAGCACTTTGGTCCTAAATATCCCATAATCCAATGCAAACGGAATACATTCTTAAAACAATGACACTCTATGTGTTGTAGAGGATTAGGCATTTCCAACTTAACTCTCGGGAACCTCAAATCAGACTCGTCTATGTCCGTAAGGCAAACCGTTGTTCAAAGAGCCCTAGACCGCAGCTCAGTCAACAAAAAGAATTCTAAGTCTAGATTAAAGCTCTAAACGAGAAATCCCAGAAGATGTTTTAGAAAAACACAGCAAAAGTGTTATCTGTGATGGGCAAGTGGTTAAGGCGTTGGACTCGAAATCCAATGGGGTCTCCCCGCACAGGTTCAAATCCTGTTCACATTGAAGTCTTTTGTACGGATAAAGAGATCCCAACCTCCAGAAAACTCTTTAGTGAACTTTAAGAAAAATGCAAAAATGGAAAACAGTAACAAAAAAGGAAATCCCTACAACATCTTTGAAAATTTTGTTCTGCCCTGTCCCATATATCTAAAAAGAAAAGGCAAGTAAAAGAGGACAAACAAGCAAACAGCTCTAAACAGAACAGGAGAAAAACAGAAAAAATCTGATACTTAGAGTTCTTTGTTTCCAGGAAGCTTGGAGGAGAAATATGGCCGACATCCAGCTTTGTCAGCTGACTTCCAGAGATGTGACATGTGTTGCTGGAATTTTCAATCTCTTCTGGCTTGTGCTGAGCCACACCTCTGACAAGGATACCCTCTCTCTCACTCCCTGAGGTGGTGGATGAACAACTCATCTTCATCTGCAAAAGATGAATGTTCTATCTTGGCTTTGGAGAGCTGTGTCTCTGAGGTTAACTCTGGTCATGACTTCTGTCTGCTGAGACCCCCACTGAGCCTGAGAATTGGGTTTTCCCCCCCACTAGGTGGGAATCCAGCCTGACCGCAGCCATATATATAGGTGTGTCACTTGGTGGATGGACGAACCCGCGTGGCTCTCATTCACTTCAATGGGAGTGCCAAAGATACCCGAAGTCCAGTACTCAGCTATCTGCGGCCTCCTATTATAGAGAATGGGGGCCACGTGGGCTCGTCCATCCACCAAGCAGAAGATGTGAGAAGTTACTTTCATTGTTAATCCCGTGTTGTTGATCTGATACTGAAGTAATACAGGAAGAAGAATTCTTATAAACTGTTTCATAAGTTTGTGTATGTTTATTGTACAACAATAACAGCATGTAAACGCAATTTTATATTTTTTTTGGGGGGGGGCGTCTTTCGATAGTCCGCCTCAGGCAGCAAAGAGGCTAGAGTCACTCCTGTGAGTACCCCTACCAAATCATTTACCAAAAGATAAAAAAATCACTTTTTAATGGCAGTCTGGCAGATTGCATTATAATAGTGCAGACCCAATAGTATAATAATAGGAGGCCCAGGGGAGGTACGGAAATAAAACAAAACACTGGTACTCACCTTTCCAGGTCTCTGATACGGTGGCTGGGTCTCTCTTGCACCTTCTGAGTGATGTCACCAGTGCTGGGTCAATGCTGAGTCCCGGCGTCATGATGCTTACCAGGTGGCGCTGTGGCTTAGTTGGTTAAAGCGCCTGTCTAGTAAACAGGAGATCCTGAGTTCGAATCTCAGCAGTGCCTTTTTCCTTATTGATAAACTATCTACTGTCCTAACCGTCCTCTCCGTTCTGCAAATGACCTTAGACTTGTATCCTCTGTTATCCAAAGATCCCTCTCATATCTCCAAGACTTTTCTCGAGCTGCACCGGTGCTCTGGAACGCTTAACCCTGGACAATCCGATTAATCTCCAACTTTAGTAGCTTCAAACATGCCCTAAAATCACATCTGTATAGTCAGGCTTATCACGTGACCTGATCACATTGTTCTGCACCTCCGCACACTACACTAACATGTCTTATCCTGAGCTATCCTTCCTCCTCTACTCCTCAGATCCTGACCCCTACATTTAGAAGTTACCCTGCACTCCATGCACTTAGTATCTGTATAGTCACATATACCGGTTGGTGACAGCTTCAGTTATATGACCTTATTTATTAATAGATGGCCGGACCATTGTAGCAAACAAGCCCTCTGACCTCTCTATTACCCCTGTGTCCCCCTATCTCCTCATAGATTGTAAGCTCTTGTGCCCAGGTCCTCCCTCCTATTGTTTGATATGTTAATTTCTTTGTCACATTGTAATGTAAAATACTGTCTGTCCATGTCCCCTCTGATATGTACAGTGCTGCGGGATATGATGGCGCTTTATAAATAAAGTTATTAATTATATATCTGGGCAGATCAGTTCACATAGACAAATTGGAATATATCTATGGAGTTTCTGCTCAGATCAAAAAGTTCTGCTAAAAACTTTGTTGGATAGTTTTCCCTCTCTGTTGTGGTACATTTTTTTGTACGTGATACATAGTGGTGTGTCGGGGTCAAAGCTAGAACTTGTAATGTGAGCGTGATAGTGGTGTTGGATCTATAAAACATAGTGTAGGGCCAGGGGCATAAATACCGGGGTAGCAGCTGCCACAGGGCCCGGAACATTATGCGGCCCACGAACCCAACAAACACTGCTATCATTATACTCTGGGGTCTTTTCAGGTTTGTTACGAAATTTTACAAAAATTATGGGTTGGGCCAAAATCCACATTTTTGGGGTTCGCTCCCAATGAATAATTACTATACTCTCGTCTCTCTTCAGAGTCTGAGGACATCCCAGAGTAGAATAATAACACTTTGATTTACAGAAACTTGGGGGGCAAACATTGCGAATATTCACAAAACGAATCTCACAAGGTTCGCCCATCATTAGTCCCCTGTGATAATACAGAATACTTCTAATGACATCACTGCCCTGGGACTTCCATTGTCTGTACAGAGCCTTGGCATCACTTAGACTTAAAGTAGCCCATGGCCTATTACAGTGAAGATCTCCCTGCAAAAACATAGTATACAATATTAATCTAAATTCACACGAACCAAGTAAGAAACAGCCATGAAAAATGGACAAAACTGTCCTGTTTCAAGGATCTGTTGCATCCTTCTGGGACACGTTTTCACAAATCCTTTATAGATTTGAGTCTATTGAGGGATTTGGGAAAACGGACAACTATAGGACATGTTCTATTTTTTGATGGTTTGTCGAAACGGACCATTGAAAAAACAGACATGAGAATAGACCCAATGGAAGCAAAATGGATCACACGGATGTTTTTGGCACTCATGTAAATATGAATTAACCATGTTGTAAGGAGGCAACAAACACAGAAACACAGGATCAAAAATCTGGAACCTGTTTTAGCAGATGCTACTGACATCACTGGTGACAATGTTTAATGAGGAGTAACAAGTGCCAAAATACTATTAGACAGCCCCTTACCATTCTGGAGGCCATGACTCCCTATTATTCTAAATACATGTAGGTAAGACTTCTAGATGTTTCCAGTCAAATGCTTACATGTAGTGCACCATGCTGACTAGCAGACGATTGGTCATGCCCATACTATTAAATAAGGAGGCTTCCCAGAACCTTCTGAGGATGAGCTTGTGCTGGGAAACTCGGTCTGTATAATGGGCAGATTTATTGGGCTGAATCCAGCTCAACAGAACTTAGATGATATACTGATTCTGTTCAGCTGAGCTGTGTTTGACTCAGTAAATGCAGTCGATACATGAGCTGAGTTTCTTGGGCCAAATTCAGCCATGTGAAGAAAAAAAAAATACTAACACCTTGTTTTTCTCCAATATCTCCACACTACGTACTTTAAAAATGACAAATATAAGGTATGTGTTGAAACACTGGCCAGAAAACACAAGCTTACTAACTTTATTATGTTGAGAATTCATGATATTAACCTCAATGAGCAAAGCAAAAAGGAATCGTAGTCGGCAGGATTCGAACCTGCGAGTGGAGAACCCAATGGATTTCTACTAGTCCATCGCCTTCACTCGCCCACGACTACAGATGTCAGACTACTGCAGTGCACACAGCTGAGGTCTGTATTTCCTCTATTATTTGTACAAATTTTCCTTGTAGGCTAAAATGAGCAGGTTCAGGAGACCTTATCTAATGTCACAAGTAGCTGGCCTGTGTGAAATGTGACATCTGTGAAGGCTTCACTTTAAGGCTGGGGCCACACTGGACAATTCTGCACCACATTCCTCAGCAATTGTGTGGATTTTGTTGTGACTCACCTGCAAATTTCTCTGTAAAGATTGAAAGCCGCGATAGTAACTTGGAGCAATTGCCATGCTGTGGTTGAATCAATATTTGGCAACAAAATTCCAGGAGACTTTAGCTCCTCCTCCAGTTGCACTCACAACCCAACTGCGAATGCCCCTTTCACAGCCGGGAACACCTAACGTTAATTTTATCCAAACCCTGACCTTTGTGGTTGGCCATGCCCTTTTCTTGCCCATTTCCTGGGAGTATTGGCATCCTCAATATCAAAATTACAACACCAAGAAGGCAAAGTTGAAATCACGGGATTGATAGACACATTAATGATATGCAAATGATAAAAAATGGAAATAGAAAGAATCCATACAGCACTGTAGAGTACCATCAGATGAGTACTGGCGAGCTTATTGACACCATGAACAGCTAAAGGGGATTATTTCTGGCACATCAGAGCAAGATGATTCTTCCACTGAACGTGCTTTGTTGACCCTGATGGAGAGGAATTCAGAATATCATCTCTGGCAATATCTACAGTCATAGCCAAAAGTTTTGAGAATGATACAAATATTAATTTTTACAAAGTCTACTGCTTCAGTTTTTCTAATGCCAATTTGCATATACTCCAGAATGTTATAAAGAGTGATCAGCTTAACAGCAATTACTTGCAAAGTCAATATTTGCCTAGAAAATGAACTTTATCCCCCCAAAACACATTTCAACATCATTGCAGCCCTGCCTTAAAAGGACCACCTAACATCGTTTCAGTGATTGCTCCATTAACACAGGTGTGGGTGTTGATGAGGACAGGGCTGGAGATCAATCTGTCATGATTAAGTAAGAATGACACCACTGGACACTTTAAAAGGAGGCTGGTGCTTGCCATCATTGTTTCTCTTCTGTTAACCATGGTTATCTCTAAAGAAACACGTGCAGTCATCATTGCACTGCACAAAAATGGCCTAACTGGGAAGAGTATTGCAGCTAGAAAGATTGCACCTCAGTCAACAATCTATCGCATCATCAAGAACTTCAAGGAGAGAGGTTCCATTGGTGCCAAAAAGGCTCCAGGGCGCCCAAGAAAGACCAGCAAGCGGCAGGACCGTCTCTTAAAAGTGTTTCAGCTGCGGGATCGGGCTACCAGCAGTGCAGAGCTTGCTGAGGAATGGCAGCAGGCAGGTGTGAGTGCATCTGCACGCACTGTGAGGCGGAGACTCTTGGAGCAAGGCCTGGTCTCAAGGAGGGCAGCAAAGAAGCCACTTCTCTCCAGAAAAAACATCAGGGACAGACTGATATTCTGCAAAAGGTACAGGGAGTGGACTGCTGAGGACTGGGGTAAAGTCATTTTCTCTGATGAATCCCCTTTTCCATTGTTTGGAACATCTGGAAAACAGCTTATTCGGAGAAGAAGAGGTGAGCGCTACCACCAGTCTTGTCTCATGCCAACTGTAAAGCATCCTGAAACCATTCATGTGTGGGGTTGCTTCTCAGCCAAGGGAATCGGCTCTCTCACAGTCTTGCCTAAAAACACAGCCATGAATAAAGAATGGTACCAGAATGTCCTCCAAGAGCAACTTCTCCCAACCGTCCAAGAGCAGTTTGGCGCTCAACAATGCCTTTTCCAGCATGATGGAGCACCTTGCCATAAAGCAAAGGTGATAACTAAATGGCTCAGGGAACAAAACATAGAGATTTTGGGTCCATGGCCTGGAAACTCCCCAGATCTTAATCCCATTGAGAACTTGTGGTCAATCATCAAGAGACGGGTGGACAAACAAAAACCAACAAATTCAGACAAAATGAAAGCATTGATTCAGCAAGAATGGACTGCTATCAGTCAGGATTTGGTCCAGAAGTTGATTGAGAGCATGCCAGGGAGAATTGCAGAGGTCCTGAAGAAGAAGGGTCAACACTGCAAATATTGACTTGCTGCATTAACTCATTCTAACTGTCAATATAAGCTTCTGTTACTCATAATATGAATGCAATTCTATTTCTGTATGTGATAAAAACATCTGACAAACACACATAAAAACCAGAGGGCAGCAGATCATGTGAAAATATAATATTTGGGTCATTCTCAAAACTTTTGGCCATGACTGTAGAGTTGGGAACCCTATGGCTGATACTAACTATAAAACCCATGACACGTATGTTTTTGTAAGCATGTAAATATCCTTAGTTACTCTCATTGTATTTTTTTAAATAGCCATTAGACAACCATTCTAAAAATGGCCCAGACATAGCCATTGTGTAAATAAGCCCTTAGAACCCTACCTCATAACCTTCAGTAAATAAAATCTTGACATATTTTACCAAAGCCTCAAAGCTGTGTTCCCCAAAAAGTTTGACTAACACACAAAAGTTTCGCGCTGTGATGGCCGAGTGGTTAAGGCGTTGGACTTGAAATCCAATGGGGTCTCCCCGCACAGGTTCAAATCCTGTTCACAGCGTCAAGGGGAATTTTTTTTTCTTTTTAATTAATCTTATTTATGACATTTTACATATCTACCACAATCCATATGTAGATGTTAGATTTTCACAGCTTAAATATTGAAAGTAATAAACGGAACATGTCAAGGTGACCTGGGACACTAAACCACCCACTTTCCAAACCAACAACATGGAGACCAGTTTGACTCTTCCACTACAAGTTCTTTGAGTTTTCTCAGCTGGTTGAAGAGAAACATGGCTCCCTATCTCATTTTCATTTATCCTAAATGAAAATTTTTGTAATATTCATGAGCGTTATTTGATTGCCAAATTCTCCCTAGAAATCAATGTATAAATTGACAACTAAAAACTTAATGCCGTGAAAGGGCTGTAGCAAAAAGACAAGGCACTGCTGAGATTTGAACTCAGGATCTCCTGTTTACTAGACAGGCGCTTTAACCAACTAAGCCACAGCGCCACACAGAAAACTTTTTTTTTCTACTTTGGACACCCCTGTGACTGCATGTTCCCAAGCCTTTTCAGAGTTGGGGCACCCTTGGAAAAAGATGACAAAAAATACCATTTGAGGCCCATGAGCCGGTTAACTTCTCTGGGGTAACAACAGTCTGATGCATAATAATAAAGTTCAGTTCAGATGCCTACTTGGGAGGGGGTTGTTGTTCAGGGTTGTGGGTGCTTTAACTCTACCACCCCTTAAGAGACAGTACAACAGACCACTCCATAGTGGTTTATACTCATCAGTGAATATGGTCATTACAATATGGGCCAGAAGGTAAAGAAACAGGTAAAGCAAACAATCTCAATCAGCAAAGACATCATCTATGAGTCAGATACATGTTAGACTTAGAGCGAACCTGTCAGGGCAAATTAGGACACTAAACCACCCACTGGTCCTTATAGACCTGGGGTTTAGTGTCCCAAATCGCCCTGTTATAAAGCAATCCACGCCTACATTAAAGTTAAAAAAGCTTCATACTTACCTAGAGATGAGTTTCATAGACCCTTCTCTGGTGCCCCTGCATTGATTATCAGTGAAGCCGGAGATATACACCCCGGTTACACTGCGCATGTGCTGGAGGTTTGGCGAATGCGCACTAAAGACGAAGTGTACTCCTTTGGCTTGATTGACAAACTGTACTGGTGAGGGGAGTACCGCCAATACAAGAGTATAAAGCTTTCTTTCTTTATTTATTCTTTAATGCAGACCCAATAGTATAATAATAGGAGGCCCAGAGGCAGTACAGAAATAAAACAAAACAATGACCTTTCTAATGACCTTAGTGATACGGTGGCCTCATGATGCTTGCGTCAAAGTTTCATGACGTTGATGCACCCCATGTCACTGCTGAGGCCTAATCATAGACTCCAGAGAAATCACCCAGGAGGTTGGAACATGGCGTGAGAGAGGACAGGCACGTATCAGAGCCTCGGAGACATGAGGAGAGATCAATGTTTGGGGTTTTTCCACACGTTCCCACAGACTCCGCTTATTATACACTGGGGTCTGAGGACATCCCAGAGTATAACAATAGCACTTTGATTTAGACCAAACAAGTTTGGTCTGAACGGAAACTTGGGAGCAGACCTTGAGAAAATATTCATGAAATTAATCTCACATGGTTCGCCCATCCTTAGTCCCCTGTGATAATACAGCCAACTTCTAATGACATCACTGCACTGGGAGTTCCATGTTTGTATGGAGCATTGACATCACTGTCAAGAGTGTCACTTCAGCCGCTACTTCTTTAAGGTTGCCATATCATTCTGGAGAAGGTTCTGTGTTCTGCTTTGGCCAATTAGCAGCTGAGGAGTCCTATATAAGACCACTCCTTCCTGACACAGGTGCCGACCGATTGTTTACTGCTCCTGGTTTGGCTCCATTACCTGTTGTAGTCACTGCTTCATACTGACCCCTTGGCTTGTTCTCGCATTTCCCTCTGTCTCCTGATTCTGATTGTGACGTGCCCATTTGGATTTAAGACCCTTTGCTTGTTTCCTGGATTTCGTGTTTGTCTTCTGATTTGGTCTCTGGCATCCTCTCCTAATATTGACCCGTGCTTGTACAAATTTTGTTGCCTCCACTCCACTGTGTAAGTTTTAGTGGATTTTGTTTTGGTTTCTATAGCAGTGCCTTTAATTATTGGTACATCTATCTATTTGGTGACAAATAAAACTCCCAGATTCAGCGCAAGTTCAACCCGCCTCGTGGTGAGCTCTGGTGAGGGCGTCTGGGGTCTGTCTTGGCTCACAGAAGTGTGCTAGTTTTAAATAGCTGGCTCTACTGCTCACAGTTATCAGCCAATCTCCTGCTAATGCCCATGGTATATTTGGTGAAGAGCTCCCTGCAAAATATAGTATTGAACTTAAATCTGTATTCACACAAACATGAATATGGACAAAACTGTCCTTTTTCAAGGATCTGTTGCATCCTTCTGGGACACGGTTTCACAAATCCTTTATAGATTTGAGTCTATTGAGGGATTTGGGAAAATGGACAACTATAGGACATGTTCTATTTTTTGATGGTTTGTCAAAATGGACTGTCATAAAAAACAGACATTGAAATAGCCCCATTGGAACCAATATGTTCTAAAAACGTCTGTCAGATGAATGTTTTTGGCACTCATGTAAATTAGGCTTAACCATATTATAAGAAGGCCAGAAACACAGGATCAAAAATCTGCAACATATTTTGGCAGATGCTACTGACATCACTGGTGACAATGTTATATGAGAACTTACAAGTGGCAAAATACTATTAGATGGCAGCTTACCATTCTGAAGGCCATGGCTCCCTATTATTCTAAATACATATTAGTAAGACTTCTAGATGGTTCCAGTACATGTAGTGCACCATCCTACCTAGCAGACGATTGGTCACGCCCTTGCTATTAAATAAGGAGGCTTCTCAGACTCTTCTTAGGAAGAGTTTGTGCCATGAAACTTGCTCTGTATAATGGGCAGATTTATTGGGCTGAATCCAGCTCAACAGAACTTAGATGATATACTGATTCTATTCAGCTGAGCTGTGTTTGGGCCAGTAAATGCAGTAGATACATGAGCTAAGTCTTTTGGGCCGAACTCAGTCATGTGTAAGCGCTTCAAAAAACCCCAAAAATATTAACACTTTTTTTTTCCAACGTCTCGAAGCTATGTACTTTAATAATGACAAATACGAGGTATTTCTTAAAATGTTGGTGAGAAAACACAAGCTTACAAACTTTATT
Source organism: Leptodactylus fallax (assembly GCA_947044405.1). Classification (NCBI taxonomy): domain Eukaryota; kingdom Metazoa; phylum Chordata; class Amphibia; order Anura; family Leptodactylidae; genus Leptodactylus; species Leptodactylus fallax. Next base: position 544,451 of record CAMRHE010000693.1, read on the forward strand.
ATGTTGAGAATTCATGATATTAACCTGAATGAGCAAAGAAAATTTCTAAAAAGGTATCGTAGTCGGCAGGATTCGAACCTGCGCGGGGAGACCCCAATGGATTTCTAGTCCATCGCCTTAACCACTCGGCCACGACTACAGATGTCGGACTACTGCATTGTACACAGCTGAGGTCTGTATTTCCTCTATTATTTGTACAAATTTTCCTTGTAAGCTGAAATGAGCATGTTCAGGAGACCTTATCTAATGTGTATAGCTTATCTCTTTGTCACAAGTAGCTGGCCTGTGTGAAATGTGACATCTGTGAAGGCTTCACTTTAAGGCTGGGGCCACACTGGACAATTCTGCACCACATTCCTCAGCGATTGTGTGGATTTTGTTGTGACTCACCAGAGATGCCCAGTTTAGAATACCATCTCTGGCAATAGGTAGAGTTGGGCATCCTATGGCCTATACTGACTTAAAAACCCATGACCCATCTTCCTACTCTGGGTGCACATGATGACCAGGGAGCAGACAGGTAAGGGGGACCAGTGACACCTTCACTAGCCTCCCCATACAGTGGCCACTTCACTGCTCCCCCCCCAAACAATGGCCACTGCCACCCCCATACTATATGGGGACTAGTGATGGGGTCATTATGTTGTGTGATGGTAGCGATACCCAATTTAGAATAAATTACTTATATCTATAGTTGGGCACCCTATGGCCCATACTAACTTTAAAACCCATGACATATACATTTTTGTAACCATGTAACTATCCTTAGTTACCCTCATTGTTTGTAAATGGCCATTGGACAGCCATTTTAATGGCCCAGACATAGCCGTTGTGTGAATAAGCCCTTAGAGCCCTACCTCACAGCTGTATGTAATTAAAAACTTGACCTATTTTAGCAGTAGCCCCAAAACTGAACTGTGTTCCCTAAAAAGTGTAAGAAACACACTTAGAGTTATGAGCGGTGATGGCCGAGCGGTTAAGGCGTTGGACTTGAAATCCAATGGGGTCTCCCCGCACAGGTTCAAATCCTGTTCACAGCGTGATGTGGTATTTTTTGTTTTTTTAATGAATCTTATTTATGACCGTTTTCTTATTTATCACAATCCTCATGTAGATGTTAGATTCTCACAGCTTAAATATTGAAAGTAACAATTCTAAAGAACTTTCTAGACTCTACTTGCCTTTCCCATCCTCCAGGAAAAAACATTTCCACGGTCATATTCCTCAAGACCCCATTCTTCAGACCACATCCTGTTCCTTTAAGATATCCTCAGCTGTAAATTGTGACTTCCATCATGGGTGGGTAAACCAGTGAAAAGGAAACTGGAAAAACAGGTCCAAGTCAGGTTGGGAGAGGTTTCCATGAATATGGTAAGTGGAAGCTTTATTAACCCCCCAGGGATCCAGAATGTCCAGCAGTATGGATGTGAAGGGTGTAATGGTTTGGTTGTGGAAATCCATAATGAAATTCACATAGTGTGGCTAAAATGTGTTTTCCTGATCCTGGTAGAAAAATTCAATTTGTCAGCACCGTGTGAATAGATCCTAATTGAATACACTTCATGCATGGGCTTTGGCTCGCAAAGAAAACTGAATGTTTTGAAATGGTGGCTAGCACATGTGCAGTAGGGTCGGCTCATTATAATGGATGAAAATGGCAAGAGGTCATTAGACAAAGGGGGGAGGAGATAAGCTGTGAATATACATGAAAGCTGTGATTATGTGTGCTGTAAATGAGCTGGCTGCTGAAAAGAATTTTTTTTTTTTTTTGTTTTGTTTTTTTCACTCCACTTTCCAAAAGCCATAACTTTTTTTAAAATTATTTTTCCAATTTTATTGTGGAATAAATTGTCCTTTATAATGGCCCCATTTCATATTTTGTACAATGAACTGTGAAGCTGGAAAAAAAAAAATTCAGAACGGAAAGGAATTGGAGTGAAAAATGCAATTGTGCAATTTACTTACAGATTTTGTTGTTCTGGTGTTCACATTACCTAAATTCTGTGAGTTGGTTCCATCAAGGCCATAACAAATGTTATACTTTTTATTATGTTTTAATTCTTTTACAAAAATTCTAAATGTTGAGAAATTTAAAATTATGTTTCTGACACCAGTAACTTTTTTATATTTCCATGTGCGGTGCTTTGTCAGGGCTCTTTCTCTTTCTCTTTTTTTTTTTTTGTTTGAAAATCTATTTTTATTGGTTTTCAAAATACATACAGCAACACAAGTACACTTTTTGGAGAGTAAAAAAGGAGCTCCACTTCGGATAGTCAGTAAAGACAATGACAATAACAACGATACGAACAGTAGTCATGGAACCTCATTGAGAAGGTCTTAAGGGGGGGTATCAAACCATTTTTAAGGGCTCTTTTTAATGGGACAAGATGTATTTATGAACAAAATTGCAGTTATTTTGTTGAGGTGAAATGACAAAAAAATACTGCAATTTGCACATTTTTATTTTTTTCCCCCCATTTTTACATAATTTTATATATTTTATAAAACTGTGTGTAATCATTCATACAATATACTGCATTACTAATGTATTGCAGTATATTGTACAATCCAATCATTCCTATTACTTGCTGTCTATACAAGAGTTTTAAAGAGCCTCAGTAATGACAGGCCTGGGAGACCTAAATGGGTCCAATATGGCAAGGTCTGCTGTTTAGTTCACAATTAAAACATCTAAAGGGTTAACAGCCATGGTCAGCGCAGGCTTTGCGGCTGTTAGCGGTGGGTGTCTGCTCTATAATAAGACGACCCATAGTGTGTGGTATGGAAAGTAAAATGACTTGTATACTGTTGGTGTTCTGGAGGGGCTGTATGAAATTCTATGAAAGGTAGCGTGGCCGAGCGGTCTAAGGCGCTGGATTAAGGCTCCAGTCTCTTCGGGGGCGTGGGTTCGAATCCCACCGCTGCCAATCTTTTGATATTTACATTCTGTCTATTCAATGACTTCAGAATTTATTGACTAATCTATTCATAGAGACCTTAAAATTATGGTAAAGAAAACATATCAGGGTGACCTGGGACATTCACTTTTCAACCCAACAACACAGAAACCAGTGTGCGCTTCAACGAGATGACAAAGAACTTCTACTTGAAGAGAAATATGGCCCCTAGCTCTGAATCACAACCCCTGCCTGACACTGCCCTTCTGACATTACAGAGCCTAAATAGCACATCAGGCACCGAAACTATGTGCGCTGGTTACTCAAGAAAAGTAGGGACTACATAGAAAATTCCAACTGTGCTGGAACCAGTAAAGCAGCCGCTATTAACAGTTGCTAAGAACTTGAATTGGTGGAGGTGGTGAAAGGTCCTCTTTATCTGACACAAAATATTTATGCTGCGTAATGAAAAAGACAAGGCACTGCTGAGATTCGAACTCAGGATCTCCTGTTTACTAGACAGGCGCTTTAACCAACTAAGCCACAGCGCCACCTGGATGACTTATTGTTTTACTTTGGACACCCCTGTGACTCCATGTGCCACAACCTTTTCACACTTGGGGCACACTTGGAAAAATTACATTTCCTCTGAGTACCCCTACCAAATCATTTACCAAAAGACAAAAAGCATCACTTTAGAATGGCAGTCTGGTAGATTGCATTATAATACTGCAGACCCAATAGTGTAATAATAGGGGGCCTAAGGGAGGTACGGAAATAAAACAAAACACTGGTACTCGCCTTTCCAGGTCTCTGATACGGTGGCCGGGTCTCTCTTGCACCTTCTGAGTGGTGTCACCAGTGCTTGGTCAATGCTGAGGCCCGGCGACATGATGCTTGTGTCTAAGTTTCATGACTCTGATGAACCCCACATCACTGTTGAGGCCCAATCATAAGCTCCATCAGTCTTTGGGGCCAATGAAATCACCCAGGAGGTCGGAACATGGTGTGAGAGAGGACAGGACACGTATCAGAGCCCCAGAGACAGGAGGAAAAGTGGCTATCAGTGTTTGGGGTTTTTCCACACGTTCCCACAGTCTCCGCTTATTATACACTGGGGTCTGAGGACATCCCTGAGTATAATAATTGCACTTTGATTTAGATCAAACAAGTTCAGTCTGAATGGAAACTTGGGAGCAGACCTCGCGAAAATATTCATGAAACAGATCTTACAAGGTTCGCCCATCATTAGCCCCCTGTGATAATACTTCTGATGACATCACTGCACTACGACTTCTGTTGTTTGTATGGAGCCTTGGATCACATAGGCCTAAAGTAGCCCATGGCTTATTTCAGTGAACATCTCCCTGCAAAAAATTGTATTCAACATAAGTCTATATTCACACGAGCATGGAAAAATAGCCATGAAAAATTTACAAAACTGTCCTTTTTCAAGGCTCTTTTGCATCCTTCTGGGATACATTTTCACAAATCCTTTATAGAGTTTAGTTTATTGAAGGATTTGTGAAAATGGACAACTATAGGACATATTCTATTTTTTGACAGTTTGTCAAAAGGGACCCTAAAAAAAAAGATATTGGAATAGTCCCACTGGAACTATTGTGTCTAAAAATGGCTGCCACACGGATAGAACGTTGGCCAAAAAACACAAGCTTACAAACTTTACTATGTTTATTCATGATATTAACCTCAATGGGGAAAGCAAATTTACAAAAAGGAATCGTAGTCAGCAGAACAAAAACTGTAAGCCTCCCCGTCGGGGAATCGAACCCCGGTCTCCCGCGTGACAGGCGGGGATACTTACCACTATACTAACGAGGAATTGCTATGTACAGCCCCTACAAGGAAATCTCCTTAAAGGGAAATAGCAGGAATTCCCAAAGTGCCTGTAGGTTTCAGACCCATCATGCATGGTCTTAGGTCTCTTGTCTCTCAGAGTGGTGGTCACATACTACAGCAAAGGATCAGAAAGGATCACAAAACTCACAACTATAGTCACTGACATGCAGATTATCTACAGTATGTATCTTTCTAAAGGGTACAACAACAACAAAAAAATTTGTGGGAATGTTTCTTTAGACTAAATATACTGTATGAATATAAAAAACTCAATCTGGCCCGTACGGGGATCGAACCCGCGACCTTGGCGTTATTAGCACCACGCTCTAACCAACTGAGCTAAGCGGCCACATGCGCAGCTGCCTGTTTTCTACATTTCAGAATTGTGTAATATCAGATAAGAAATGTAAAAAATTCTCTTGAGTGACAATATAGGAGGACTACAACGAAAATATGAAAGGAGCGAAAGTTAGGACACAGCCACGTTAGGAAGGTCAAGTCATGTGGCAGCAATTCATCAATGAGTACGAGCCATGGTGGCCTCCCACATAAATCTGGCTATAAAGAAGTTGTACAATTGAAGGGATCAACAAATCTAAAAAATTGGATATTTTGTGGACGTGAACCTCTACTATCAAAGAAGGAGAGAGGACCATGGCCTATATGAAGAACAGCTAGAGACTGCACTCGGATAAAAACCTGTCCCAGGCATTTAACTCATGATGTTCTGACTGTAGGACTCAAAGATTTGGGGATTTTTTCCTTTGCTGTCCTGGTCTCTGCACATTTTCACTGGCTGTGCTTACTGAGTGGATAATTTCTTCCTGATGATGTCACAGTCATGCTGTGTGACCTGCACCAATCAGATTTCTCTCTCCTCCTGTCCACCTCCCCTCTCTCCCTTACAGGCAGAGGCAGGCTATAACAGGACTCCTCTTCTTCCCCCTTAGCCTCTCACAGCTTTTGCTTTCACTCTTGCTGCTCCCCTCTTAGTAGTCGCTCTGATTTGGTAAGAGCGCTCATCTGCAGACCTCTCTCAGTCTAGACGGATATTTTAGAGATTGAACTTTTTACTTTTACAGAGTCCTTGCGGGCAGAAAAAGAGGAAATGCAAGCTGCTTATGAGTGCGAGTCTGCCGCTTCCCCTAATAGGATGTATTAGAAGTTATTTCACATACTGTTGGTTTCTACATAAATATTAGACCAGTGTTTGGGAACCTTTTCAGACTCGCGGCACCCCTGGAAAAGAAAAACTTCTTTGGGCACCCCTACCAAATCATTTTCACTAAAACATAAAAAAAAAAATTGGCATTTTTGATCACAGTTTACAGGCGAAGCATGTTGAATAATTTTTTTTCACTTGTGAATACACAGGATAGGTCCACCAGTATCAGATCAATCAGGGTTCAATCCCCGGATCCTGCATCAATCTTCAGATTCACCCACTGGGTGCCATATATCAGGTTTATTCCTGGAGCCAGCTCTGCTCTTATTCAGGTGAGTTTCTGGCACCCCGGCTACAGAGGACGGAGATCCCTACGCTGTATACAGCTTCCTGCCCACACTACGTATCAGTGGGCTAAACAGGGTCTGATGATACTGATGACTTATTCTGTAGATAGCTCACCAGTATCCAACTTTGCTAGGTCCTGGTAACCGTAATAGTACGGTGGATGTGGAGAAGGGGTTAATGGTCTACAATTTCAATATGGTTATGTTCACAGGAAATATCCCTTTAATGTTTTTTGCCTTATTTAATGTCTTCGTAATATTATATTATAACTAGTTCTTTTTGGATGAGAATATTATCCACAAGTCATGTGAATTCACAATACAATAGCTTCATGCTTCTTCTCCTCAGATAGCTTTAGGATAGACAAACCAGTTCTAACAGATTTTAAGGGGGTCACATTAGTCTAGAAAACTAAGTTATACCAAGAACTCCACAGTTTGTTTTATTCTAGGTACAAATGGTAATGGCGGCAACAAACCAAAAATCGTAGTCGGCAGGATTTGAACCTGCGCGGGGAGACCCCAATGGATTTCTAGTCCATCGCCTTAACCACTCGGCCACGACTACAGATGTCAGACTACTGCAGTGCACACAGCTGAGCTCCGTATTTCCTCTATTATTTGTACACATTTTCCTTGTAGGCTCAAATGAGCAGGTTCAGGAGACCTTCTGTAGGACGCCGCTTACCATTCTGGAGGCCATGGCTCCCTATTATTATAAATACATATTAGTAAGACTTCTAGATGGTTCCAGTACATGTAGTGCACCATCCTACCTAGCAGACGATTGGTCACGCCCTTGCTATCAAATAAGGAGGCTTCTCAGCACCTTCTGAGGATGAGCTTGTGCCGTGAAACTTGCTCTGTATAATGGGCAGATTTATTGGGCTGAATCCAGCTCAACTGAACTTAGATGATATACTGATTCTGTTCAGCTGAGCTGTGTTTGGGCCAGTAAATGCAGTCGATACATGAGCTAAGTCTTTTGGGCCGAACTCAGTCATGTGTAAGCGCTTCAAAAAAACCAAAAATACTAACACTTTTTTTTTATTTTTTCAATGTCTCGAGGCTATGTACTTTAATAATGACAAATACGAGATATTGGTTAAAATGTTGGCGAGAAAACACAAGTTTACAAACTTTATTATGTTGAGAATTCATGATATTAACCTCAATATGCAAAACAAATTTCTAAAAAGGAACCGTAGTCGGCAGGATTCGAACCTGCGCGGGGAGACCCCAATGGATTTTTAAGTCCATCGCCTTAACCACTCGGCCACGACTACAGATGTCGGACTACTGCATTGCACACAGCTGAGGTTTGTATTTCCTCTATTATTTGTACAAATTTTCCTTGTAAGCTAAAATGAGCAGGTTCAGGAGACCTTATGTAATGTGTATAGCTTATCTCTTTATGTCACAAGTAGCTGGCCTGTGTGAAATGTGACATCTGTGAAGGCTTCACTTTAAGGCTGGGGCCACACTGGACAATTCTGCACCACATTCCTCAGCGATTGTGTGGATTTTGTTGTGACTCACCAGAGGTGCCCAGTTTAGAATACCATCTCTGGCAATAGGTAGAGTTGGGCATCCTATGGCCGATACTAACTTTAAACTTTAAAACTCGTGACCCATCTTCCTACTCTGGGTGCACATGATGACCAGGGAGTAGACAGGTAAGGGGGACCAGTGACACCTTCACTAGTCTCCCCATACAGTGGCCACTTCACTGCTCCCCCCATACTATATGGGGACTAGTGATGGGGCCATTATGTTGTGTGATGGTAGCGATACCCAATTTAGAATACCATTACTTATATCTATAGTTGGGCACCCTATGGCCGATACTAACTTTAAAACCCATGACATATACATTTTTGTAACCATGTAACTATCCTTAGTTACCCTCGTTGTTTGTAAATGGCCATTGGACAGCCATTTTAAAAATGGCCAAGACATAGCCGTTGTGTGAATAAGCCCTTAGAGCCCTACCTAACAGAGGTCAGTAATTAAAAACTTGACCTATTTTAGCAGTAGCCCCAAAACTGAACTGTGTTCCCTAAAAAGTGTAACAAACACACTTAGAGTTATGAGCTGTGATGGCCGAGCGGTTAAGGCGTTGGACTTGAAATCCAATGGGGTCTCCCCGCACAGGTTCAAATCCTGTTCACAGCGTGAAGTGGCATTTTTTGCTTTTTAATGAATCTTATTTATGACCGTTTTCTTATTTACCACAATCCTTATGTAGATGTTAGATTCTCATAGCTTAAATATTGAAAGTAACAATTCTAAAGAACTTTCTAGACTCTACTTGTTTTTCCCATCCTCCAGGAAAAAACATTTCCACTTGGTCATATTCCTCAAGACCCCATTCTTCAGACCACATCCTGTTCCTTTAAGATATCCTCAGCTGTAAATTGTGACTTCCATCATGGGTGGGTAAACCAGTGAAAAGGAAACTGGAAAATCAGGTCCAAGTCAGGTTGGGAGAGGTTTCCATGAATATGGTAAGTGGAAGCTTTATTAACCTCCCAGGGATCCAGAATGTCCAGCAGTATGGATGTGAAGGGTGTAATGGTTTGGTTGTGGAAATCCATAATGAAATTCACATAGTGTGGCTAAAATGTGTTTTCATGATCCTGGTAGAAAAATTCAATTTGTCAGCACCGTGTGAATAGATCCTAATTGAATACACTGCATGCATGGGCTTTGGCTCGCAAAGAAAACTGTATGTTTTGAAATGGTGGCTAGCACATGTGCAGTAGGGTCGGCTCATTATAATGGATGAAAATGGCAAGAGGTCATTAGACAAAGGGGGGAGGAGATAAGCTGTGATCATGTGTGCTGTAAATGAGCTGGCTGCTGAAAAGAAATTTTGTTTTTGTTTTATTTTTGTTTTTTGTTTTTTCCTCTCCACTTTCCAAAAGCCATAACTTTTTTTAAAATAATTTTTCCAATTTTATTGTGGAATAAATTGTCCTTTATAATGGCCCCATTTCATATTTTGTACAATGAACTGTGAAGCTGGAAAAAAAAATTCAGAACGGAAAGGAATTGGAAAAAAAAATGCAATTGTGCAATTTACTTACAGATTTTGTTGTTCTGGTGTTCACCATGTAGTAAAAAGGACACATTGCCTAAATTCTGTGAGTTGGTTCCATCAAGGCCATAAGAAATGTTATACTTTTTATTATGTTTTAATGCCTTTACAAAAATTCTAAATGTTGAGAAATTTAAAAAATGTTTCCGTCACCATATTCTGACACCAGTAACTTTTTTATATTTCCATGTGTGGTGCTTTTTTGAAAATCTATTTTTATTGGTTTTCAAAATACATACAGCAACACAAATGCAATTTTTTGGGAGTAAAAAATAAATATATCGCCAGGAGGCAAACAGGATCTCCACTTCAGATAGTGAGTAAAGACAATAACAACAATGCGAACAGTAGTCATGTGGCCATGGAACCTCATTGAGAAGGTCTTAAGGGGCAATGGGTCTCAAACCATTTTAAGGGCTCTTTTTAATGGGACGAGATGTATTTATGAACAAAATTGCAGTTATTTTGTTGAGGTGAAATGACAAAAAATACTGCAATTTGCACATTTTTATTTTTTTCCCCCCATTTTTACATAATTTTATATATTTTATAAAACTGTGTGTAATCATTCATACAATATACTGCATTACTAATGTATTGCAGTATATTGTACAATCCAATCATTCCTATTACTTGCTGTCTATACAAGGGTTTTAAAGAGCCTCAGTAATGACAGACCTGGGAGACCTAAATGGGTCCAATATGGCAAGGTCTGCTGTTTAGTTCACAATTAAAGCATCTAAAGGGTTAACAGCCATGGTCAGCGCAGGCTTTGCGGCTGTTAGCGGTGGGTGTCTGCTCTATAATAAGACGACCCATAGTGTGTGGTATGGAAAGTAACATGACTTGTATACTCTTGGTGTTCTGGAGGGGCTGTTGTATGCACTATGAAAGGTAGCGTGGCCGAGCGGTCTAAGGCGCTGGATTAAGGCTCCAGTCTCTTCGGGGGCGTGGGTTCGAATCCCACCGCTGCCAATCTTTTGATATTTACATTCTGTCTATTCAATGACTTCAGAATTTATTGACTAATCTATTCATAGAGACCTTAAAATTATGGTAAAGAAAACATATCAGGGTGACCTGGGACATTCACTTTCAACCCAACAACACAGAAACCAGTGTGCGCTTCAACGAGATGACAAAGAACTTCTACTTGAAGAGAAATATGGCCCCTAGCTCTGAATCACAACCCCTGCCTGACACTGCCCTTCTGACATTACAGAGCCTAAATAGCACATCAGGCACCGAAACTATGTGCGCTGGTTACTCAAGAAAAGTAGGGACTACATAGAAAATTCCAACTGTGCTGGAACCAGTAAAGCAGTGGCTATTAACAGTTGCTAAGAACTTGAATTGGTGGAGGTGGTGAAAGGTCCTCTTTATCTGACACAAAATATTTATGCTGCGTAATGAAAAAGACAAGGCACTGCTGAGATTCGAACTCAGGATCTCCTGTTTACTAGACAGGCGCTTTAACCAACTAAGCCACAGCGCCACCTGGATGACTTATTGTTTTACTTTGGACACCCCTGTGACTCCATGTGCCACAACCTTTTCACACTTGGGGCACACTTGGAAAAATTACATTTCCTCTGAGTACCCCTACCAAATCATTTACCAAAAGACAAAAAGCATCACTTTAGAATGGCAGTCTGGTAGATTGCATTATAATACTGCAGACCCAATAGTGTAATAATAGGGGGCCTAAGGGAGGTACGGAAATAAAACAAAACACTGGTACTCGCCTTTCCAGGTCTCTGATACGGTGGCCGGGTCTCTCTTGCACCTTCTGAGTGGTGTCACCAGTGCTTGGTCAATGCTGAGGCCCGGCGACATGATGCTTGTGTCTAAGTTTCATGACTCTGATGAACCCCACATCACTGTTGAGGCCCAATCATAAGCTCCATCAGTCTTTGGGGCCAATGAAATCACCCAGGAGGTCGGAACATGGTGTGAGAGAGGACAGGACACGTATCAGAGCCCCAGAGACAGGAGGAAAAGTGGCTATCAGTGTTTGGGGTTTTTCCACACGTTCCCACAGTCTCCGCTTATTATACACTGGGGTCTGAGGACATCCCTGAGTATAATAATTGCACTTTGATTTAGATCAAACAAGTTCAGTCTGAATGGAAACTTGGGAGCAGACCTCGCGAAAATATTCATGAAACAGATCTTACAAGGTTCGCCCATCATTAGCCCCCTGTGATAATACTTCTGATGACATCACTGCACTACGACTTCTGTTGTTTGTATGGAGCCTTGGATCACATAGGCCTAAAGTAGCCCATGGCTTATTTCAGCGAACATCTCCCTGCAAAAAATTGTATTCAACATAAGTCTATATTCACACGAGCATGAAAAAACAGCCATGAAAAATTTACAAAACTGTCCTTTTTCAAGGCTCTTTTGCATCCTTCTGGGATACATTTTCACAAATCCTTTATAGATTTTAGTTTATTGAAGGATTTGTAAAATGGACAACTATAGGACATATTCTATTTTTTGACAGTTTGTCAAAAGGGACCCTAAAAAAAAAGATATTGGAATAGTCCCACTGGAACTATTGTGTCTAAAAATGGCTGCCACACGGATAGAACGTTGGCCAAAAAACACAAGCTTACAAACTTTACTATGTTTATTCATGATATTAACCTCAATGGGGAAAGCAAATTTACAAAAAGGAATCGTAGTCAGCAGAACAAAAACTGTAAGCCTCCCCGTCGGGGAATCGAACCCCGGTCTCCCGCGTGACAGGCGGGGATACTTACCACTATACTAACGAGGAATTGCTATGTACAGCCCCTACAAGGAAATCTCCTTAAAGGGAAATAGCAGGAATTCCCAAAGTGCCTGTAGGTTTCAGACCCATCATGCATGGTCTTAGGTCTCTTGTCTCTCACAGTGGTGGTCACATACTACAGCAAAGGATCAGAAAGGATCACAAAACTCACAACTATAGTCACTGACATGCAGATTATCTACAGTATGTATCTTTCTAAAGGGTACAACAACAACAAAAAAATTTGTGGGAGTGTTTCTTTAGACTAAATATACTGTATGAATATAAAAAACTCAATCTGGCCCGTACGGGGATCGAACCCGCGACCTTGGCGTTATTAGCACCACGCTCTAACCAACTGAGCTAACCGGCCACATGCGCAGCTGCCTGTTTTCTACATTTCAGAATTGTGTAATATCAGATAAGAAATGTAAAAAATTCTCTTGAGTGACAATATAGGAGGACTACAACGAAAATATGGAAGGAGCGAAAGTTAGGACACAGCCACGTTAGGAAGGTCAAGTCATGTGGCAGCAATTCATCAATGAGTACGAGCCATGGTGGACTCCCACATAAATCTGGCTATAAAGAAGTTGTACAATTGAAGGGATCAACAAATCTAAAAAATTGGATATTTTGTGGACGTGAACCTCTACTATCAAAGTAGGAGAGAGGACCATGGCCTATATGAAGAACAGCTAGAGACTGCACTCGGATAAAAACCTGTCCCAGGCATTTAACTCATGATGTACTGACTGTAGGACTCAAAGATTTGGGGATTTTTTCCTTTGCTGTCCTGGTCTCTGCACATTTTCACTGGCTGTGCTTACTGAGTGGATAATTTCTTCCTGATGATGTCACAGTCATGCTGTGTGACCTGCACCAATCAGATTTCTCTCTCC
>CAMRHE010000693.1:560000-613064 GCA_947044405.1 Leptodactylus fallax
ACTGCTGCCAATCTTTTGATATTTACATTCTGTCTATTCAATGACTTCAGAATTTATTGACTAATCTATTCATAGAGACCTTAAAATTATGGTAAAGAAAACATATCAGGGTGACCTGGGACATTCACTTTTCAACCCAACAACACAGAAACCAGTGTGCGCTTCAACGAGATGACAAAGAACTTCTACTTGAAGAGAAATATGGCCCCTAGCTCTGAATCACAACCCCTGCCTGACACTGCTCTTCTGACATTACAGAGCCTAAATAGCACATCAGGCACCGAAACTATGTGCGCTGGTTACTCAAGAAAAGTAGGGACTACATAGAAAATTCCAACTGTGCTGGAACCAGTAAAGCAGTGGCTATTAACAGTTGCTAAGAACTTGAATTGGTGGAGGTGGTGAAAGGTCCTCTTTATCTGACACAAAATATTTATGCTACGTAATGAAAAAGACAAGGCACTGCTGAGATTCGAACTCAGGACCTCCTGTTTACTAGACAGGCGCTTTAACCAACTAAGCCACAGCGCCACCTGGATGACTTATTGTTTTACTTTGGACACCCCTGTGACTCCATGTGCCACAACCTTTTCACACTTGGGGCACACTTGGAAAAATTACATTTCCTCTGAGTACCCCTACCAAATCATTTACCAAAAGACAAAAAGCATCACTTTAGAATGGCAGTCTGGTAGATTGCATTATAATACTGCAGACCCAATAGTGTAATAATAGGGGGCCCAAGGGAGGTACGGAAATAAAACAAAACACTGGTACTCGCCTTTCCAGGTCTCTGATACGGTGGCCGGGTCTCTCTTGCACCTTCTGAGTGGTGTCACCAGTGCTTGGTCAATGCTGAGGCCCGGCGACATGATGCTTGTGTCTAAGTTTCATGACTCTGATGCACCCCACATCACTGTTGAGGCCCAATCATAAGCTCCATCAGTCTTTGGGGCCAATGAAATCACCCAGGAGGTCGGAACATGGTGTGAGAGAGGACAGGACACGTATCAGAGCCCCAGAGACAGGAGGAAAAGTGGCTATCAGTGTTTGGGGTTTTTGCACACGTTCCCACAGTCTCCGCTTATTATACACTGGGGTCTGAGGACATCCCTGAGTATAATAATTGCACTTTGATTTAGATCAAACAAGTTCAGTCTGAATGGAAACTTGGGAGCAGACCTCGCGAAAATATTCATGAAACAGATCTTACAAGGTTCGCCCATCATTAGCCCCCTGTGATAATACTTCTGATGACATCACTGCACTACGACTTCTGTTGTTTGTATGGAGCCTTGGATCACATAGGCCTAAAGTAGCCCATGGCTTATTTCAGCGAACATCTCCCTGCAAAAAATTGTATTCAACATAAGTCTATATTCACACGAGCATGGAAAAACAGCCATGAAAAATTTACAAAACTGTCCTTTTTCAAGGCTCTTTTGCATCCTTCTGGGATACATTTTCACAAATCCTTTATAGAGTTTAGTTTATTGAAGGATTTGTGAAAATGGACAACTATAGGACATATTCTATTTTTTGACAGTTTGTCAAAAGGGACCCTAAAAAAAAAAGATATTGGAATAGTCCCACTGGAACTATTGTGTCTAAAAATGGCTGCCACACGGATAGAACGTTGGCCAAAAAACACAAGCTTACAAACTTTACTATGTTTATTCATGATATTAACCTCAATGGGGAAAGCAAATTTACAAAAAGGAATCGTAGTCAGCAGAACAAAAACTGTAAGCCTCCCCATCGGGGAATCGAACCCCGGTCTCCCGCGTGACAGGCGGGGATACTTACCACTATACTAACGAGGAATTGCTATGTACAGCCCCTACAAGGAAATCTCCTTAAAGGGAAATAGCAGGAATTCCCAAAGTGCCTGTAGGTTTCAGACCCATCATGCATGGTCTTAGGTCTCTTGTCTCTCACAGTGGTGGTCACATACTACAGCAAAGGATCAGAAAGGATCACAAAACTCACAACTATAGTCACTGACATGCAGATTATCTACAGTATGTATCTTTCTAAAGGGTACAACAACAACAAAAAAATTTGTGGGAATGTTTTTTTAGACTAAATATACTGTATGAATATAAAAAACTCAATCTGGCCCGTACGGGGATCGAACCCGCGACCTTGGCGTTATTAGCACCACGCTCTAACCAACTGAGCTAAGCGGCCACATGCGCAGCTGCCTGTTTTCTACATTTCAGAATTGTGTAATATCAGATAAGAAATGTAAAAAATTCTCTTGAGTGACAATATAGGAGGACTACAACGAAAATATGAAAGGAGCGAAAGTTAGGACACAGCCACGTTAGGAAGGTCAAGTCATGTGGCAGCAATTCATCAATGAGTACGAGCCATGGTGGCCTCCCACATAAATCTGGCTATAAAGAAGTTGTACAATTGAAGGGATCAACAAATCTAAAAAATTGGATATTTTGTGGACGTGAACCTCTACTATCAAAGAAGGAGAGAGGACCATGACCTATATGAAGAACAGCTAGAGACTGCACTCGGATAAAAACCTGTCCCAGGCATTTAACTCATGATGTACTGACTGTAGGACTCAAAGATTTGGGGATTTTTTCCTTTGCTGTCCTGGTCTCTGCACATTTTCACTGGCTGTGCTTACTGAGTGGATAATTTCTTCCTGATGATGTCACAGTCATGCTGTGTGACCTGCACCAATCAGATTTCTCTCTCCTCCTGTCCACCTCCCCTCTCTCCCTTACAGGCAGAGGCAGGCTATAACAGGACTCCTCTTCCTCCCCCTTCGCCTCTCACAGCTTTTGCTTTCACTCTTGCTGCTCCCCTCTTAGTAGTCGCTCTGATTTGGTAAGAGCGCTCATCTGCAGACCTCTCTCAGTCTAGACGGATATTTTAGAGATTGAACTTTTTACTTTTACAGAGTCCTTGCGGGCAGAAAAAGAGGAAATGCAAGCTGCTTATGAGTGCGAGTCTGCCGCTTCCCCTAATAGGATGTATTAGAAGTTATTTCACATACTGTTGGTTTCTACATAAATATTAGACCAGTGTTTGGGAACCTTTTCAGACTCGCGGCACCCCTGGAAAAGAAAAACTTCTTTGGGCACCCCTACCAAATCATTTTCACTAAAACATAAAAAAAATTAGCATTTTTGATCACAGTTTACAGGCGAAGCATGTTGAATAATTTTTTTTCACTTGTGAATACACAGGATAGGTCCACCAGTATCAGATCAATCAGGGTTCGATCCCTGGTTCCTACATTAATCTTCAGATTCACCCTCCAGAAGCCATATATCAGGTATATGCCTGGAGCCAGCTCTGCTCTTATTCAGGTGAGTTTCTGGCACCCCGGCTACAGAGGACGGAGATCCCTACGCTGTATACAGCTTCCTGCCCACACTACGTATCAGTGGGCTAAACAGGGTCTGATGATACTGATGACTTATTCTGTAGATAGCTCACCAGTATCCAACTTTGCTAGGTCCTGGAAACCGTAATAATACGGTGGATGTGGAGAAGGGGTTAATGGTCTACAATTTCAATATGGTTATGTTCACAGGAAATATCCCTTTAATGTTTTTTGCCTTATTTAATGTCTTCGTAATATTATATTATAACTAGTTCTTTTTGGATGAGAATATTATCCACAAGTCATGTGAATTCACAATACAATAGCTTCATGCTTCTTCTCCTCAGATAGCTTTAGGATAGACAAACCAGTTCTACCAGATTTTAAGGGGGTCACATTAGTCTAGAAAACTAAGTTATACCAAGAACTCCACAGTTTGTTTTATTCTAGGTACAAATGGTAATGGCGGCAACAAACCAAAAATCGTAGTCGGCAGGATTTGAACCTGCGCGGGGAGACCCCAATGGATTTCTAGTCCATCGCCTTAACCACTCGGCCTACAGATGTCAGACTACTGCAGTGCACACAGCTGAGCTCCGTATTTCCTCTATTATTTGTACACATTTTCCTTGTAGGCTCAAATGAGCAGGTTCAGGAGACCTTCTGTAGGACGCCGCTTACCATTCTGGAGGCCATGGCTCCCTATTATTATAAATACATATTAGTAAGACTTCTAGATGGTTCCAGTACATGTAGTGCACCATCCTACCTAGCAGACGATTGGTCACGCCCTTGCTATCAAATAAGGAGGCTTCTCAGCACCTTCTGAGGATGAGCTTGTGCCGTGAAACTTGCTCTGTATAATGGGCAGATTTATTGGGCTGAATCCAGCTCAACTGAACTTAGATGATATACTGATTCTATTCAGCTGAGCTGTGTTTGGGCCAGTAAATGCAGTCGATACATGAGCTAAGTCTTTTGGGCCGAACTCAGTCATGTGTAAGCGCTTCAAAAAAACCAAAAATACTAACA
The DNA here is from genome assembly GCA_947044405.1 of Leptodactylus fallax. Lineage (NCBI taxonomy): Eukaryota > Metazoa > Chordata > Amphibia > Anura > Leptodactylidae > Leptodactylus > Leptodactylus fallax. Next base: position 564,385 of record CAMRHE010000693.1, read on the forward strand.
CTTTTTTTTTATTTTTTCAATGTCTCGAGGCTATGTACTTTAATAATGACAAATACGAGATATTGGTTAAAATGTTGGCGAGAAAACACAAGTTTACAAACTTTATTATGTTGAGAATTCATGATATTAACCTCAATATGCAAAACAAATTTCTAAAAAGGAACCGTAGTCGGCAGGATTCGAACCTGCGCGGGGAGACCCCAATGGATTTTTAAGTCCATCGCCTTAACCACTCGGCCACGACTACAGATGTCGGACTACTGCATTGCACACAGCTGAGGTTTGTATTTCCTCTATTATTTGTACAAATTTTCCTTGTAAGCTAAAATGAGCAGGTTCAGGAGACCTTATGTAATGTGTATAGCTTATCTCTTTATGTCACAAGTAGCTGGCCTGTGTGAAATGTGACATCTGTGAAGGCTTCACTTTAAGGCTGGGGCCACACTGGACAATTCTGCACCACATTCCTCAGCGATTGTGTGGATTTTGTTGTGACTCACCAGAGGTGCCCAGTTTAGAATACCATCTCTGGCAATAGGTAGAGTTGGGCATCCTATGGCCGATACTAACTTTAAACTTTAAAACTCGTGACCCATCTTCCTACTCTGGGTGCACATGATGACCAGGGAGTAGACAGGTAAGGGGGACCAGTGACACCTTCACTAGTCTCCCCATACAGTGGCCACTTCACTGCTCCCCCCCATACTATATGGGGACTAGTGATGGGGCCATTATGTTGTGTGATGGTAGCGATACCCAATTTAGAATACCATTACTTATATCTATAGTTGGGCACCCTATGGCCGATACTAACTTTAAAACCCATGACATATACATTTTTGTAACCATGTAACTATCCTTAGTTACCCTCGTTGTTTGTAAATGGCCATTGGACAGCCATTTTAAAAATGGCCAAGACATAGCCGTTGTGTGAATAAGCCCTTAGAGCCCTACCTAACAGAGGTCAGTAATTAAAAACTTGACCTATTTTAGCAGTAGCCCCAAAACTGAACTGTGTTCCCTAAAAAGTGTAACAAACACAATTAGAGTTATGAGCTGTGATGGCCGAGCGGTTAAGGCGTTGGACTTGAAATCCAATGGGGTCTCCCCGCACAGGTTCAAATCCTGTTCACAGCGTGAAGTGGCATTTTTTGCTTTTTAATGAATCTTATTTATGACCGTTTTCTTATTTACCACAATCCTTATGTAGATGTTAGATTCTCACAGCTTAAATATTGAAAGTAACAATTCTAAAGAACTTTCTAGACTCTACTTGTCTTTCCCATCCTCCAGGAAAAAACATTTCCACTTGGTCATATTCCTCAAGACCCCATTCTTCAGACCACATCCTGTTCCTTTAAGATATCCTCAGCTGTAAATTGTGACTTCCATCATGGGTGGGTAAACCAGTGAAAAGGAAACTGGAAAAACAGGTCCAAGTCAGGTTGGGAGAGGTTTCCATGAATATGGTAAGTGGAAGCTTTATTAACCTCCCAGGGATCCAGAATGTCCAGCAGTATGGATGTGAAGGGTGTAATGGTTTGGTTGTGGAAATCCATAATGAAATTCACATAGTGTGGCTAAAATGTGTTTTCATGATCCTGGTAGAAAAATTCAATTTGTCAGCACCGTGTGAATAGATCCTAATTGAATACACTGCATGCATGGGCTTTGGCTCGCAAAGAAAACTGTATGTTTTGAAATGGTGGCTAGCACATGTGCAGTAGGGTCGGCTCATTATAATGGATGAAAATGGCAAGAGGTCATTAGCCAAAGGGGGGAGGAGATAAGCTGTGATCATGTGTGCTGTAAATGAGCTGGCTGCTGAAAAGAAATTTTGTTTTTGTTTTATTTTTGTTTTTTGTTTTTTCCTCTCCACTTTCCAAAAGCCATAACTTTTTTTAAAATAATTTTTCCAATTTTATTGTGGAATAAATTGTCCTTTATAATGGCCCCATTTCATATTTTGTACAATGAACTGTGAAGCTGGAAAAAAAAATTCAGAACGGAAAGGAATTGGAAAAAAAAATGCAATTGTGCAATTTACTTACAGATTTTGTTGTTCTGGCGTTCACCATGTAGTAAAAAGGACACATTGCCTAAATTCTGTGAGTTGGTTCCATCAAGGCCATAAGAAATGTTATACTTTTTATTATGTTTTAATGCCTTTACAAAAATTCTAAATGTTGAGAAATTTAAAAAATGTTTCCGTCACCATATTCTGACACCAGTAACTTTTTTATATTTCCATGTGTGGTGCTTTTTTGAAAATCTATTTTTATTGGTTTTCAAAATACATACAGCAACACAAATGCAATTTTTGGGAGTAAAAAATAAATATATCGCCAGGAGGCAAACAGGATCTCCACTTCAGATAGTGAGTAAAGACAATAACAACAATGCGAACAGTAGTCATGTGGCCATGGAACCTCATTGAGAAGGTCTTAAGGGGCAATGGGTCTCAAACCATTTTAAGGGCTCTTTTTAATGGGACGAGATGTATTTATGAACAAAATTGCAGTTATTTTGTTGAGGTGAAATGACGAAAAATACTGCAATTTGCACATTTTGATTTTTTTTCCCCCCATTTTTACATAATTTTATATATTTTATAAAACTGTGTGTAATCATTCATACAATATGCTGTATTACTAATGTATTGCAGTATATTGTACAATCCAATCATTCCTATTACTTGCTGTCTATACAAGGGTTTTAAAGAGCCTCAGTAATGACAGACCTGGGAGACCTAAATGGGTCCAATATGGCAAGGTCTGCTGTTTAGTTCACAATTAAAGCATCTAAAGGGTTAACAGCCATGGTCAGCGCAGGCTTTGCGGCTGTTAGCGGTGGGTGTCTGCTCTATAATAAGACGACCCATAGTGTGTGGTATGGAAAGTAAAATGACTTGTATACTCTTGGTGTTCTGGAGGGGCTGTTGTATGCACTATGAAAGGTAGCGTGGCCGAGCGGTCTAAGGCGCTGGATTAAGGCTCCAGTCTCTTCGGGGGCGTGGGTTCGAATCCCACCGCTGCCAATCTTTTGATATTTACATTCTGTCTATTCAATGACTTCAGAATTTATTGACTAATCTATTCATAGAGACCTTAAAATTATGGTAAAGAAAACATATCAGGGTGACCTGGGACATTCACTTTTCAACCCAACAACACAGAAACCAGTGTGCGCTTCAACGAGATGACAAAGAACTTCTACTTGAAGAGAAATATGGCCCCTAGCTCTGAATCACAACCCCTGCCTGACATTGCTCTTCTGACATTACAGAGCCTAAATAGCACATCAGGCACCGAAACTATGTGCGCTGGTTACTCAAGAAAAGTAGGGACTACATAGAAAATTCCAACTGTGCTGGAACCAGTAAAGCAGTGGCTATTAACAGTTGCTAAGAACTTGAATTGGTGGAGGTGGTGAAAGGTCCTCTTTATCTGACACAAAATATTTATGCTACGTAATGAAAAAGACAAGGCACTGCTGAGATTCGAACTCAGGATCTCCTGTTTACTAGACAGGCGCTTTAACCAACTAAGCCACAGCGCCACCTGGATGACTTATTGTTTTACTTTGGACACCCCTGTGACTCCATGTGCCACAACCTTTTCATACTTGGGGCACACTTGGAAAAATTACATTTCCTCTGAGTACCCCTACCAAATCATTTACCAAAAGACAAAAAGCATCACTTTAGAATGGCAGTCTGGTAGATTGCATTATAATACTGCAGACCCAATAGTGTAATAATAGGGGGCCCAAGGGAGGTACGGAAATAAAACAAAACACTGGTACTCGCCTTTCCAGGTCTCTGATACGGTGGCTGGGTCTCTCTTGCACCTTCTGAGTGGTGTCACCAGTGCTGGGTCAATGCTGAGGCCCGGCGACATGATGCTTGTGTCTAAGTTTCATGACTCTGATGCACCCCACATCACTGTTGAGGCCCAATCATAAGCTCCATCAGTCTTTGGGGCCAATGAAATCACCCAGGAGGTCGGAACATGGTGTGAGAGAGGACAGGACACGTATCAGAGCCCCAGAGACAGGAGGAAAAGTGGCTATCAGTGTTTGGGATTTTTGCACACGTTCCCACAGTCTCCGCTTATTATACACTGGGGTCTGAGGACATCCCTGAGTATAATAATTGCACTTTGATTTAGATCAAACAAGTTCAGTCTGAATGGAAACTTGGGAGCAGACCTCGCGAAAATATTCATGAAACAGATCTTACAAGGTTCGCCCATCATTAGCCCCCTGTGATAATACTTCTGATGACATCACTGCACTACGACTTCTGTTGTTTGTATGGAGCCTTGGATCACATAGGCCTAAAGTAGCCCATGGCTTATTTCAGTGAACATCTCCCTGCAAAAAATTGTATTCAACATAAGTCTATATTCACACGAGCATGGAAAAACAGCCATGAAAAATTTACAAAACTGTCCTTTTTCAAGGCTCTTTTGCATCCTTCTGGGATACATTTTCACAAATCCTTTATAGAGTTTAGTTTATTGAAGGATTTGTGAAAATGGACAACTATAGGACATATTCTATTTTTTGACAGTTTGTCAAAAGGGACCCTAAAAAAAAGATATTGGAATAGTCCCACTGGAACTATTGTGTCTAAAAATGGCTGCCACACGGATAGAACGTTGGCCAAAAAACACAAGCTTACAAACTTTACTATGTTTATTCATGATATTAACCTCAATGGGGAAAGCAAATTTACAAAAAGGAATCGTAGTCAGCAGAACAAAAACTGTAAGCCTCCCCGTCGGGGGAATCGAACCCCGGTCTCCCGCGTGACAGGCGGGGATACTTACCACTATACTAACGAGGAATTGCTATGTACAGCCCCTACAAGGAAATCTCCTTAAAGGGAAATAGCAGGAATTCCCAAAGTGCCTGTAGGTTTCAGACCCATCATGCATGGTCTTAGGTCTCTTGTCTCTCAGAGTGGTGGTCACATACTACAGCAAAGGATCAGAAAGGATCACAAAACTCACAACTATAGTCACTGACATGCAGATTATCTACAGTATGTATCTTTCTAAAGGGTACAACAACAACAAAAAAATTTGTGGGAATGTTTCTTTAGACTAAATATACTGTATGAATATAAAAAACTCAATCTGGCCCGTACGGGGATCGAACCCGCGACCTTGGCGTTATTAGCACCACGCTCTAACCAACTGAGCTAACCGGCCACATGTGCGGCTGCCTGTTTTCTACATTTCAGAATTGTGTAATATCAGATAAGAAATGTAAAAAATTCTCTTGAGTGACAATATAGGAGGACTACAACGAAAATATGGAAGGAGCGAAAGTTAGGACACAGCCACGTTAGGAAGGTCAAGTCATGTGGCAGCAATTCATCAATGAGTACGAGCCATGGTGGCCTCCTACATAAATCTGGCTATAAAGAAGTACAATTGAAGGGATCAACAAATCTAAAAAATTGGATATTTTGTGGACGTGAACCTCTACTATCAAAGAAGGAGAGAGGACCATGGCCTATATGAAGAACAGCTAGAGACTGCACTCGGATAAAAACCTGTCCCAGGCATTTAACTCATGATGTACTGACTGTAGGACTCAAAGATTTGGGGATTTTTTCCTTTGCTGTCCTGGTCTCTGCACATTTTCACTGGCTGTGCTTACTGAGTGGATAATTTCTTCCTGATGATGTCACAGTCATGCTGTGTGACCTGCACCAATCAGATTTCTCTCTCCTCCTGTCCACCTCCCCTCTCTCCCTTACAGGCAGAGGCAGGCTATAACAGGACTCCTCTTCCTCCCCCTTCGCCTCTCACAGCTTTTGCTTTCACTCTTGCTGCTCCCCTCTTAGTAGTCGCTCTGATTTGGTAAGAGCGCTCATCTGCAGACCTCTCTCAGTCTAGACGGATATTTTAGAGATTGAACTTTTTACTTTTACAGAGTCCTTGCGGGCAGAAAAAGAGGAAATGCAAGCTGCTTATGAGTGCGAGTCTGCCGCTTCCCCTAATAGGATGTATTAGAAGTTATTTCACATACTGTTGGTTTCTACATAAATATTAGACCAGTGTTTGGGAACCTTTTCAGACTCGCGGCACCCCTGGAAAAGAAAAACTTCTTTGGGCACCCCTACCAAATCATTTTCACTAAAACATAAAAAAAAATTGGCATTTTTGATCACAGTTTACAGGCGAAGCATGTTGAATAATTTTTTTTCACTTGTGAATACACAGGATAGGTCCACCAGTATCAGATCAATCAGGGTTCAATCCCCGGATCCTGCATCAATCTTCAGATTCACCCACTGGGTGCCATATATCAGGTTTATTCCTGGAGCCAGCTCTGCTCTTATTCAGGTGAGTTTCTGGCACCCCGGCTACAGAGGACGGAGATCCCTACGCTGTATACAGCTTCCTGCCCACACTACGTATCAGTGGGCTAAACAGGGTCTGATGATACTGATGACTTATTCTGTAGATAGCTCACCAGTATCCAACTTTGCTAGGTCCTGGAAACCGTAATAATACGGTGGATGTGGAGAAGGGGTTAATGGTCTACAATTTCAATATGGTTATGTTCACAGGAAATATCCCTTTAATGTTTTTTGCCTTATTTAATGTCTTCGTAATATTATATTATAACTAGTTCTTTTTGGATGAGAATATTATCCACAAGTCATGTGAATTCACAATACAATAGCTTCATGCTTCTTCTCCTCAGATAGCTTTAGGATAGACAAACCAGTTCTAACAGATTTTAAGGGGGTCACATTAGTCTAGAAAACTAAGTTATACCAAGAACTCCACAGTTTGTTTTATTCTAGGTACAAATGGTAATGGCGGCAACAAACCAAAAATCGTAGTCGGCAGGATTTGAACCTGCGCGGGGAGACCCCAATGGATTTCTAGTCCATCGCCTTAACCACTCGGCCACGACTACAGATGTCAGACTACTGCAGTGCACACAGCTGAGCTCCGTATTTCCTCTATTATTTGTACACATTTTCCTTGTAGGCTCAAATGAGCAGGTTCAGGAGACCTTCTGTAGGACGCCGCTTACCATTCTGGAGGCCATGGCTCCCTATTATTATAAATACATATTAGTAAGACTTCTAGATGGTTCCAGTACATGTAGTGCACCATCCTACCTAGCAGACGATTGGTCACGCCCTTGCTATCAAATAAGGAGGCTTCTCAGCACCTTCTGAGGATGAGCTTGTGCCGTGAAACTTGCTCTGTATAATGGGCAGATTTATTGGGCTGAATCCAGCTCAACTGAACTTAGATGATATACTGATTCTATTCAGCTGAGCTGTGTTTGGGCCAGTAAATGCAGTTGATACATGAGCTAAGTCTTTTGGGCCGAACTCAGTCATGTGTAAGCGCTTCAAAAAAACCAAAAATACTAACACTTTTTTTTTATTTTTTCAATGTCTCGAGGCTATGTACTTTAATAATGACAAATACGAGATATTGGTTAAAATGTTGGCGAGAAAACACAAGTTTACAAACTTTATTATGTTGAGAATTCATGATATTAACCTCAATATGCAAAACAAATTTCTAAAAAGGAACCGTAGTCGGCAGGATTCGAACCTGCGCGGGGAGACCCCAATGGATTTTTAAGTCCATCGCCTTAACCACTCGGCCACGACTACAGATGTCGGACTACTGCATTGCACACAGCTGAGGTTTGTATTTCCTCTATTATTTGTACAAATTTTCCTTGTAAGCTAAAATGAGCAGGTTCAGGAGACCTTATGTAATGTGTATAGCTTATCTCTTTATGTCACAAGTAGCTGGCCTGTGTGAAATGTGACATCTGTGAAGGCTTCACTTTAAGGCTGGGGCCACACTGGACAATTCTGCACCACATTCCTCAGCGATTGTGTGGATTTTGTTGTGACTCACCAGAGGTGCCCAGTTTAGAATACCATCTCTGGCAATAGGTAGAGTTGGGCATCCTATGGCCGATACTAACTTTAAACTTTAAAACTCGTGACCCATCTTCCTACTCTGGGTGCACATGATGACCAGGGAGTAGACAGGTAAGGGGGACCAGTGACACCTTCACTAGTCTCCCCATACAGTGGCCACTTCACTGCTCCCCCCCATACTATATGGGGACTAGTGATGGGGCCATTATGTTGTGTGATGGTAGCGATACCCAATTTAGAATACCATTACTTATATCTATAGTTGGGCACCCTATGGCCGATACTAACTTTAAAACCCATGACATATACATTTTTGTAACCATGTAACTATCCTTAGTTACCCTCGTTGTTTGTAAATGGCCATTGGACAGCCATTTTAAAAATGGCCAAGACATAGCCGTTGTGTGAATAAGCCCTTAGAGCCCTACCTAACAGAGGTCAGTAATTAAAAACTTGACCTATTTTAGCAGTAGCCCCAAAACTGAACTGTGTTCCCTAAAAAGTGTAACAAACACACTTAGAGTTATGAGCTGTGATGGCCGAGCGGTTAAGGCGTTGGACTTGAAATCCAATGGGGTCTCCCCGCACAGGTTCAAATCCTGTTCACAGCGTGAAGTGGCATTTTTTGCTTTTTAATGAATCTTATTTATGACCGTTTTCTTATTTACCACAATCCTTATGTAGATGTTAGATTCTCACAGCTTAAATATTGAAAGTAACAATTCTAAAGAACTTTCTAGACTCTACTTGTCTTTCCCATCCTCCAGGAAAAAACATTTCCACTTGGTCATATTCCTCAAGACCCCATTCTTCAGACCACATCCTGTTCCTTTAAGATATCCTCAGCTGTAAATTGTGACTTCCATCATGGGTGGGTAAACCAGTGAAAAGGAAACTGGAAAAACAGGTCCAAGTCAGGTTGGGAGAGGTTTCCATGAATATGGTAAGTGGAAGCTTTATTAACCTCCCAGGGATCCAGAATGTCCAGCAGTATGGATGTGAAGGGTGTAATGGTTTGGTTGTGGAAATCCATAATGAAATTCACATAGTGTGGCTAAAATGTGTTTTCATGATCCTGGTAGAAAAATTCAATTTGTCAGCACCGTGTGAATAGATCCTAATTGAATACACTGCATGCATGGGCTTTGGCTCGCAAAGAAAACTGTATGTTTTGAAATGGTGGCTAGCACATGTGCAGTAGGGTCGGCTCATTATAATGGATGAAAATGGCAAGAGGTCATTAGCCAAAGGGGGAGGAGATAAGCTGTGATCATGTGTGCTGTAAATGAGCTGGCTGCTGAAAAGAAATTTTGTTTTTGTTTTATTTTTGTTTTTTGTTTTTTCCTCTCCACTTTCCAAAAGCCATAACTTTTTTTAAAATTATTTTTCCAATTTTATTGTGGAATAAATTGTCCTTTATAATGGCCCCATTTCATATTTTGTACAATGAACTGTGAAGCTGGAAAAAAAAATTCAGAACGGAAAGGAATTGGAAAAAAAAATGCAATTGTGCAATTTACTTACAGATTTTGTTGTTCTGGCGTTCACCATGTAGTAAAAAGGACACATTGCCTAAATTCTGTGAGTTGGTTCCATCAAGGCCATAAGAAATGTTATACTTTTTATTATGTTTTAATGCCTTTACAAAAATTCTAAATGTTGAGAAATTTAAAAAATGTTTCCGTCACCATATTCTGACACCAGTAACTTTTTTATATTTCCATGTGCGGTGCTTTTTTGAAAATCTATTTTTATTGGTTTTCAAAATACATACAGCAACACAAATGCAATTTTTTGGGAGTAAAAAATAAATATATCGCCAGGAGGCAAACAGGATCTCCACTTCAGATAGTGAGTAAAGACAATAACAACAATGCGAACAGTAGTCATGTGGCCATGGAACCTCATTGAGAAGGTCTTAAGGGGCAATGGGTCTCAAACCATTTTAAGGGCTCTTTTTAATGGGACGAGATGTATTTATGAACAAAATTGCAGTTATTTTGTTGAGGTGAAATGACGAAAAATACTGCAATTTGCACATTTTGATTTTTTTCCCCCCATTTTTACATAATTTTATATATTTTATAAAACTGTGTGTAATCATTCATACAATATACTGCATTACTAATGTATTGCAGTATATTGTACAATCCAATCATTCCTATTACTTGCTGTCTATACAAGGGTTTTAAAGAGCCTCAGTAATGACAGACCTGGGAGACTTAAATGGGTCCAATATGACAACGTCTGCTGTTTAGTTCACAATTAAAGCATCTAAAGGGTTAACAGCCATGGTCAGCGCAGGCTTTGCGGCTGTTAGCGGTGGGTGTCTGCTCTATAATAAGACAACCCATAGTGTGTGGTATGGAAAGTAAAATGACTTGTATACTGTTGGTGTTCTGGAGGGGCTGTATGAAATTCTATGAAAGGTAGCGTGGCCGAGCGGTCTAAGGCGCTGGATTAAGGCTCCAGTCTCTTCGGGGGCGTGGGTTCGAATCCCACCGCTGCCAATCTTTTGATATTTACATTCTGTCCATTCAATGACTTCAGAATTTATTGACTAATCTATTCATAGAGACCTTAAAATTATGGTAAAGAAAACATATCAGGGTGACCTGGGACATTCACTTTTCAACCCAACAACACAGAAACCAGTGTGACCCTTCAACGAGATGACAAAGAACTTCTACTTGAAGAGAAATATGGCCCCTAGCTCTGAATCACAACCCCTGCCTGACACTGCCCTTCTGACATTACAGAGCCTAAATAGCACATCAGGCACCGAAACTATGTGCGCTGGTTACTCAAGAAAAGTAGGGACTACATAGAAAATTCCAACTGTGCTGGAACCAGTAAAGCAGCGGCTATTAACAGTTGCTAAGAACTTGAATTGGTGGAGGTGGTGAAAGGTCCTCTTTATCTGACACAAAATATTTGTGCTGCGTAATGAAAAACACAAGGCACTGCTGAGATTCGAACTCAGGATCTCCTGTTTACTAGACAGGCGCTTTAACCAACTAAGCCACAGCGCCACCTGGATGACTTATTGTTCTACTTTAGACACCCCTGTGACTACATGTTCCCCAGCCTTTTTAGACTTGGGGCACCCTTGGAAAAATGAGTAACCCTACCAAATCATTTACCAAAAGACAAAAAAGCATCACTTTTGAAGTCATTTTTGGCACAGTTTTTGAATTTACACCTGAAACATGCGCCCCCTCATTACTGCCATGGAAGCATCATATATTGACAGATAAAACTCCACCCTAGACCCCTAATTTAATATAGACTATAGACCCCAGACCAATCCCCCTACATAAATGCAGATTACAGAGCAGCCCAAAAGCCATCTCCACACTCCAGACACGTACAGCTAACTCTACGGTGTCAAGACCTGCGCACAAATTATCATGTGACCTTACCTGTGTTACCGATCCTTCTACAGCAGTGGTTCTCAACCTTTCTAATGCCGTGACCCCGCAATACAGTTCGTCATGTTGCGGTGACCCCAAACCAAAAAATAATTTTGGTGGCTACTTCAAAACTGTAATTTTGCTACAGTTATGATTCGGAATGTAAATACCTGATATGCATTATGTATTCTAATTGCTACAAATCAAACATAATTTAAACATAGTGATTAATCACAAAAACAATATTTAATTATATGTTGAGAAATATTTATTACTAATTCCAATAAATAACATTTCACCATGGCATAGGAAAAATATTTTTATAAGGTTGTAGACCGGGCATTTTCGGACACAGGGATAGCTAATGTGTATGTGTTTCACAGTAATTTTGTACTTTTATATGTATTCTAGGGAAAGTGGGTGAGTTATAACTTTTTTTTTAAATATTTTATTAGCCCCCCTCCCTTCATGGGGCTTGAACCTGCAATCGTTTGATTGCAAGTCCCATAGACTGCAATACAAGTGTATTGCAGTCTATGGGAGATTCTGTACATTACTACTGAGACTGGTCATAGACCAGTCTCAGTAGTAGTATCCCAGTGATAGGCCTGGGAGCCTTCATTAGGCTCCAGGCTGTCATCGGAACAGGTCGACTCCCGCGATCTCGCCGCGTGGGGAGTCGACCTGCAACTTAACAGGTATGGGGCCGGTGGGGACCGGGGGCAGTTTTTACAGCCCGGGGGGGGCTGCTCACAGATACAGTAGTAATGCCCGCGGTCAGACTCTGATCGCGGGCATTAGCTCCGGGACTCCGCTGTACAGCGGAGGCCCGGTTGCTATGGTGAAAGCTCTGCAGCAGAGCGGCCGCCATCATTGTAACAGACCCGGCATCCGCGTAACGGCACGGCAGATGCCGGGAGCTACACAGCGCGGGCACCCTCTCAGGGCTGGACCCGCAGCATCGCTCCACTGGTCCGAAAAATACAGTAGTACTTTTACACGTAATGCCGACAAGTACAACCTAAACCAGGAAGCACTTACTTCACTTAGGTCCCGGAAATCACGTCTGCGCATGCGCACAGGCATTCAGTTTGGAACGCACATCCATAACGACGTGCGTTCCAGCTGAATAGCGCGACTTCTCAGCGGCTAAAGCCATCGGAAATATGTATTTTCCGATGGCTTTAGGCGACCCCTGTGTTTTGGTCATTCGACCCCCGCCGGGGTTGCGATCCACAGGTTGAGAACCTCTGTTCTACAGTAACACAGCCTGTACACATATGGTAAAAAAAACACTTGCTAGGAATTTTCAAAAAATTTTTGCAATTGTCTTTCCATGAAATATAGAAAATAATAACTTCTGGTTTACAACAAACAAGTTCAGTTCAAAACAAAACTTTCAGGTGAACCTCACAAATATTAGGCTAACCTCGAGAAATTTGTTTTCCGATCTCTGCTCAGTACTATTCAGGAACACTTCTGGCTTAGGGGCTTCCTCTGACATGGCAGTCTCAAGCAAGGCTGCAAATATAAACAGTTCACCCTAACAGGATCTCAGGTCTACACTAAAGGCCATAACCAGCGCAGCGCACACGCTCACCTACAAAGGCAAACGTGTAGTATAGCAGGGAACGGTTAAGGGCACAGTACTTGCAAAGGATGCGTAGTCATAACACACGTTGAAAAATAAGGCTGAAGATGACAAAAAATACCACTTGAGGCCCATGGGCCGGTTAACTTCTCTGGGGTAACAACAGTCTGATGCATAATAATAAAGTTCAGTTCAGATGCATACTTGGGAGGGGGTTGTTCTTCAGGGTTGTGGGTGCTTTAACTCAACCACCTCTTAAGAGACAGTACAACAGACCACTTCATAGTGGTTTATACTCATCAGTGAATATGGTCATTAATATATGGGCCAGAAGGTAAAGAAACAGGTAAAGCAAACAATCTCAATCAGCAAAGACATCATCTATGAGTCAGATACATGTTAGACTTAGAGCGAACCTGTCAGGGCAAATTAGGACACTAAACCACCCACTGGTCCTTATAGACCTGGGGTTTAGTGTCCCAAATCGCCCTGTTATAAAGCAATCCACGCCTACATTAAAGCTAAAAAAGCTTCATACTTACCTAGAGATGAGACGTTGATGCTCCCCTGGTCCCTGCTGAGGCCAGTGAAATCACCCAGGAGGTCGGAACATGGTTTGAGAGAGGACAGGACACATATCCGAGCCCTGGAGACATGAGGAAAGATGAGTATCAATGTTTGGGGTTTTTCCACACATTCCCACAGTCTCTGCTTATTATACACTGCTTCAGACCTGGGCATTGTAAGACCCGCGGGCTACATCCGGCCCTCTAACTATGTCTGATCGGCCCGCTGTCGATACTTTTACTCACTTGTCCACGCTCCTGTCCGCCCTCCGCTGCCTCTTCTAGACGGCTCTACACTGACGTCATGACGCTGAAGAACACCGGGACGTTACGTACAGAGTCCCTGCCTTCTTCAGTGTCGGCAACAGCGCACCGTGGAGGTGGCAGCGGAGGGGGCGTCCAGGACTGGAGCGTGGACAGGTGAGTAAAAATTATCAGCCACTACTCTGTGTGGGGGTGGAGAGATAACAGGGGGTCTTATACTGTAGGTGGGCTTTAAAAAAGGTGTCCAACTGTGTGGGGGCCATAAATAGAGGGATCATATTCTGTGTGTGGGGGGTAAATGAGGCATGTTCAGAGGATGTTAGTTCTCTTTGGATCTACCTACCTATGTGAACAAACATTCTCAGTGATCCAGCTCCAGATCCTCTCTCAGTGATGTCACTTGTGCGCTGTCCTTTGCATAGCCATCTCAGATATTCAACCTGCCTTCAAGGCACTTGTTCAAGCCCAAAACAGGCTAGATTTCTCTCATTGAACATTTTTGTATAAAGTTAATGTGATTTTTTTGTGTAAAGTTGTGATGCTAGTTTTTGTAAACGCTGCAGAAGATGGTCATAAATTGTGCTATAATTTTGTGCTCCACATTTACATGTTACTGTAATGTTTCATTGACTGTTCTTTATTAAGTTAAAGGAAGGCTGGTCTTTGAAAAACTTGCTATTTTATGTCAGGATGTGATTCTAGTTTTTTAAACACTGCAAAAGTTTACAATTTTCTAAACTGAACAATTAGAAGTTCATCATCTCATCATTAAATAATAGTGTCATTAGGTCCTCCACATTTTCATTGAATCATGGTAATGTTTCATTGACTATTTTTTATGAAGGGATAGTATATATACAGTATACAGCTATTGGGTAGAACTGAGTTAAGTATATTAGCCTGGCCCTCTAAAACCATTCCAACTTCTCATGTGGCCCCATGGGAAAATTAATCGCCCACCCCTGCACTGGGGTCTGAGGACATCCCAGAGTATAACAATAGCACTTTGATTTAGACCGAACAAGTTTGGTCTGAATGGCAACTTGGGAGCGAACCTTGAGAAAATATTCATTAAATTAATCTCACACGGTTCGCCCATCATTAGTCCCCTGTGATAATACAGCCAATGACATCACTGCACTGGGACTTCCATGTTTGTAGGGAGCCTTGACATCACTGTCAGGAGTTTCACTTCAGCTGTTACTACTTTAAGGTTGCCATGTCATCCTGGAGAAGGTTCTGTGTTCTGCTTTGGCCAATTAGCAGCTGAGGAGTCCTATATAAGACCACTCCTTCCTGACACAGGTGCCGACCGATTGTTTACTGCTCCTGGTTTGGCTCCATTACCTGTTGTATTCACTGCTTTATACTGACCCCTTGGCTTGTTCTTGTATTTCTCTCTGTCTCCTGATTCTGATTGTGATGTGCCCATTTGGATTTGTGACCCTTGGCTTGTTTCCCGGATTTCGTCTTGACGTCCTCTCCTTATACTGGCCCGTTCCTGTACGACTTCTCTTGCCTCCACTCCACTGAGTAAGTTTTAGTGGATTTTTTGTTTGGGTTTCTGCAGCAGTGCCTTTATTATTGGTACATTTATCTATTTGGTGACAAATTAGATTCCCAGATTCAGCGCAAGTCCAACCTGCCTCGTGGTGGGCTCTGTGAAGGCGTCTGGGGGTCTGTCTTGGCTTGCAGAAGTGTGCTAGTTTTAAATAGCTGGCTCTACTGCTCACAGTTATCAGCCAAGCTACTGCTTTTGTAAGGCCTTATTATACAAACATAACAATCACATACAGTAATACCTCGTACACTCGCGTTTCCGAATTTGCGAATTCACAGATTCGCGATATTTTTTTTGGCAACTAACATATATAGATTTTGCTCTTTTTTTTTCAGATCTGTGAAATTTAATTAAAAAAAACACCTTCGCTATTGGGTAGTAGCGTCCTGTTCGTTACGTACCCGGTAATTAGTTTCATTTTACTGTGAGTGTATAAGAAAAATGAATGAATGTATTAATGTACTGTACAGTATACTTTAGTATACTGTACAGTACTGTAGGGTAAAGTTTATTGATATTTAGGGGTTAAACATTAGAAACCGGCATTGTAAGCGCTTCTAAGCGCTTGTACCAAACATTCGCGATTCCTCGCGATCCGCGACCCGCTCTGGACCCTAACCTCGCGAATGTACGAGGTATTACTGTATACCTAAAGTAGCCCTTGGAATATTTCAGTGAAGAGCCCCCTGCAAAATATAGTATTGAACGTAAGTCTATGTTCACACAAACATGAATATGGACAAAACTGTCCTTTTTCAATGATCTGTTGCATCCTTCTGGGACACATTTTCACAAATCCTTTATAGATTTGAGTCTATTGAGGGATTTGGGAAAATGGACAACTATAGGACATGTTCTATTTATTTGATGGTTTGTTAAAATGGACCATCATGAAAAACAGACATTGGAATAGCCCCATTGGAACCAATGTGTTCTAAAAACGTCCGTCACACGGATGTTTTTGGCACTCATGTAAATTAGGCTTACCCATGTTGTAAGGAGGCAACAAACACAGAAACACAGGATCAAAAATCTGGAACCTGTTTTAGCAGATGCTACTGAGATCACTGGTGACAATATATGTTATATATTATATGAGAGGTTACAAGTGCCAAAATACTATTAGATGGCCATTTACCATTCTGGAGGCCATGGCTCCCTATTATTCTAAATACATGTAGGTAAGACTTCTAGATGGTTCTAGCCAAATGCTTACATGTAGTGCACCATGATGACTAGCAGACGATTGGTTACGCCCATGCTAATAAATAAGGAGGCTTCCCAGAACCTTCTGAGGATGAGCTTGTGCCGTGAAACTCGGTCTGTATAATGGGCAGATTTATTGGGCTGAATCCAGCTCAACAGAACTTAGATGATATACTGATTCTGTTCAGCTGAGCTGTGTTTGGGCCAGTAAATGCAGTTGATACATGAGCGAAGTCTTTTGGGCCAAACTCAGTCATGTGTAAGTGCTTCAAAATCCCCAAAAATACTAACACTTTTTTTTTTCCAACATTTCAAAGCTATGTACTTTAATACTTTAGTACTTTAATAATGACAAATACGAGGTATTGGTTAAAATGTTGGCGAGTAAATACAAGCTTACAAACTTTATTATGTTGAGAATTCATGATATTAACCTGAATGAGCAAAGCAAATTTCTAAAATGTAATCGTAGTCGGCAGGATTCAAACCTGCGCGGGGAGACCCCAATGGATTTCTAAGTCCATCGCCTTAACCACTCGGCCACGACTACAGATGTCGGACTACTGCATTGCACACAGCTGAGGTCTGTATTTCCTCTATTATTTGTACAAATTTTCCTTGTAAGCTAAAATGAGCAGGTTCAGGAGACCTTATCTAATGTGTATAGCTTATCTCTTTGTCACAAGTAGCTGGCCTGTGTGAAATGTGACATCTGTGAAGGCTTCACTTTAAGGCTGGGGCCACACTGGACAATTCTGCACCACATTCGTCAGCGATTGTGTGGATTTTGTTGTGACTCACCAGAGATGCCCAGTTTAGAATACCATCTCTGGCAATATGTAGAGTTGGGCATCCTATGGCCTATACTGACTTAAAAACCCATGACCCATCTTCCTACTCTGGGTGCACATGATGACCAGGGAGCAGACAGGTAAGGGGGACCAGTGACACCTTCACTAGTCTCCCCATAGAGTGGCCACTTCACTGCTCCCCCCCCAAACAATGGCCACTGCCACCCCCATACTATATGGGGACTAGTGATGGGGTCATTATGTTGTGTGATGGTAGTGATGCCCAATTTAGAATAAATTACTTATATCTAGAGTTGGGCACCCTATGGCCAATACTAACTTTAAAACCCATGACATATACATTTTTGTAACCATGTAACTATCCTTAGTTGTTTGTAAATGGCCATTGGACAGCCATTTTAAAAATGTACAAGACATTGCCGTTGCGTGAATAAGCCCTTAGAGCCCTACCTCACAGAGGTCAGTAATTAAAAACTTGACCTATGTTAGCAGTAGCCCCAAAACTGAACTGTGTTCCCTAAAAAGTGTAACAAACACACTTAGAATTATGAGCTGTGATGGCCGAGCGGTTAAGGCGTTGGACTTGAAATCGAATGGGGTTTCCCTGCACAGGTTCAAATCCTGTTCACAGCGAGACATGGTGTTGTTTCTTTTTAATTAATCTTATTTATGACTGTTTTCTTATTTACCACAATCCTTATGTAGATGTTAGATTTTCACAGCTTAAATATTGAAAATAACAATTCTAAAAAACTTTCTAGACTTGCCTTTCCCATCCTCCAGGAAAAAACATTTCCATTTGGTCATGTTCCTCGAGACCCCATTCTTCCGACCACATCCTGTTCCTTTAAGATATCCTCAGCTGTAAACTGTGACCTCCATCATGGGTGGGTAAA
The DNA here is from genome assembly GCA_947044405.1 of Leptodactylus fallax. Classification (NCBI taxonomy): domain Eukaryota; kingdom Metazoa; phylum Chordata; class Amphibia; order Anura; family Leptodactylidae; genus Leptodactylus; species Leptodactylus fallax. Next base: position 582,633 of record CAMRHE010000693.1, read on the forward strand.
CCAGTGAAAAGGAAACTGGAAAAACAGGTCCAAGTCAGGTTGGGAGAGGTTTCTATGAATATGGTAAGTGGAAGCTTCATTCCCTTACGTCCAACAGCAGCACAATATGAGTATTTCGGCCCCTGTGTGCTGGTAGGACAAGCGGAATTTTTAATTTATATAATTAATTAAGCGATACTCCCCTATAAGAGGCAAAGGAGACCTACCCCCACTGTGTTTTTTTTCTGTCCTGTGTGGTGGGAGGCTCTTTGTCCTCCCAGGGTTAACTACATTTTAGTAACTTTTCTCCTCTTCTGCTGTTCATCTCTTTCCTTGGGAGCTTGTTACTCCTGATGCTTCCTTATTTCTCCCTGCTGCACTCTGTCAGTGGCCATTCTGAGCTGGGTGCCTGCCCTTGTAGGATCTCAGGTGAGATGTTTGTGGTTGTGCATGCTGTGTGTGTGTCTGTTTCTGAGCCTTGGAGGCTGTATTGCAGGGTTACTATAAACCACTAGGCAGCTCCTGGCCTGGCTGAGCTCTTCAGCAGATCTTATGCTTCAGGTGTTTGTGCTCAGCTACAACAAATCACAGCGTCTCAGACACAAGTTCCCTACACTGCCTTCTGATGTAGTTATGGTTCAATCCCAGACTGCCACAAAAACGCACCGCACTTTCTATAGCAGTGGAATTAAAGCAATGGGAAAGGTTAAAGCTGGAGAAAGTGAGGTTGTCACTTCAGCTCCGGAACTTTTTTGTGGGTCCTGTTTTCCTGGGACCGGCAACTCCAGGAGGGAAAGATCCTGTAAGCTGAAACATTTTGCTTATACAGAGTGCGACATTCCTCTGCCTGATGGTATGAGGAACGTGAAAAAAATCTGGGAATCGATTTCTCAGATTTCTAAGAAGCCTCGTACTGAGAGACATTCTCAGTCAGTTCCATCAGAGAAGGAATTTCACATACTCAATGAGACGCACTTGCCTGATGAAGACACTTCGGAAAATTCCAGCAGACCTCTTTTTTCCTTGGTAAGGATGCCTAGGCTGCTGAAGTCCACCTGGACAGAGACCGTGATGTTGAACTTGGGGAAGCCTCTATTTCCACCAATAGGGGGCCTAGGGCCTTCCAAGTGGACGTGACACTGGATAAAGCTTTGACAGGGGAGTGGAGACATCCCAAAAAGTGCAACCTATTTATCCAGGAGATTTAGGACCCTATTTCTCTCAGCAGGATCGTTGGGTCCCTTGCCTAAGGTGGATATGGCGGTAACTAAATTGCTCCACTGCGCTGCTCAAGTTGGCTCCAATCTCCAAGTCTCTATAAATAGATGCATGGAGTGCACCCTTAGAAGTGCTTATTCCTCGGCCTCTGCTCAGGCTTCTGTGGGCATCGCCTCCAATGAGCTAGCGAATAAGCTGCGCTCCGATCTGGCCCAACTGAAGTGGGACATTGACTCCGGAGTCTCCAGACGATCTATTATCTCTTATGGGTCGGTTTCCTTGGTGGCAGACTATCTAGCGGAAGTTTCCATACACCAAGCAAGATGGCCACCAAATCTCTGGCCCTCTCTACAGCTGCTAGAAGGCCATTATGATTGAAGCCTTGGAGAGTGGACAATGCGTCCAAGTATAACTTATGCTCCCTACCCTTTGAGCTGTGTAAACATCTTAGCAGAGGCCTGGATGACATCATGGAAGGTCTTGCGATAAAAAGGATAAGTGCCTTCCTCAGTCTTTTAGAGGAAAGGCAGGACCTTCTGGCCGGGGCAGAAGTTATCAGCAACTGCCTCAATCTATGCTCCAATATCAGAGGTGTGCTAGATATCAGTCCAGAGGGGCTGAACGTAAAGTTCCCCAAGGAAGGGGACAGAAAGAAGCCTGGTTGTTGTCGCCAGCTTCTCACCTCCTGTAGTGGCAAATATTCCTGTTGGGGGATGCTTCTCCCCTTTTTTCTCTCCTTTTGGCAGGAGATGATCCAAGACCTTTGGTTTTACAAGTAATACAGCGGGGATATGCGGACAATTTTCTTCGGTCTCCGCAAGACAGATTCATCGCAACTCGCTTTCTTCCTGCACTGGAAAATTCCATTCTGGAATACCTGGGCAAGGGGGCCTTGAAAAAAGTTCCCCCCTCAAAAAAAAAGGTTTGAGGCCTACTCTCCAGACTTCCTACTACCAATATATGATTATAGTCCTAATATACTGTATCTATATCACTCTCTTCTTAGAGAAGAGCTTTTCCGAAGGGAGACCTGGAAGATGGTCACATCCTTTTTTGCAAAGCAATGTTCTTGTCACTCTCGGCCTAAAGGATGTGTACTTACATGTTCCAGTTATTCTCCTCACAGAAGGTATCTGAGAATTGCTGTATCAATTGCCGGCCACAGGTGACATTTCCAGTTTGCGGCTCTGCCCTTCAGCATTTCCTCGGCTCACCACACCTTTACTTAAGTGGTGGCTCCAGTAACAGCCACACTCAGACTTCAAGGTCTGTTCATAGTGCCATATTGGACGACTGGCTTATAAAAGCCTAGTCAGAAACCATCCTGCTCCAGCACCTGCAGACAACTGTCTTCCTCCGGTATCTAGGCTAATAACCGGGAGGAGTCAGAAGTAATTCCTTCCACACGGAAGAAGTCCCTGAGGTTCAGCCTTACTCTGTCTGCATAAAAATTTCTTTACCTCCGACAAGGAGAGAAAAGATAATCAGAGCGCTTCAGTATCTTCTCAAGACACTCGGATGTTCATCAGAATAACTATGAGAGTACTAGGCCTCATGTCAGCCTCAACCGATGCAGTCCCTTGCGCTTTATGGCATATGCGTCCCCTCCAGTCGGAAGTACTGGGGGTCTGAAATCATGGCCCTCTGAGTCTTGACAAGAGGATCAGACTTTCTCCCAGAACCCGTCTTTCTCACAACTGGTCGATACACCCAAAAGTCGGATGTTCACGGTCCAACCTCGTTGGACCCTGTAGACTGATGCATCCTTTTCAGGATGAGGATTCCATCTGTACGAGAAGACCATACAAGGAGTCTGGAACAGGCTAGAAAGGATGACATCATCCATCTGGAGGGAACTCAAAGCAGTTACCTGGCACTCCTCCATTCTTCTCCTCTTCTCAGAGGAAGAGCTGTCAAAATCCGGTCCATCAACTTGGTGACCGTAATAAACAGGAAGGCACCAGATAATTCTCCCTCCTCATGGAGGCAGGTTTGATCTTCACCTGGGCAGAAAAAATTCTGACCCATCTCTCCGCAGTTCACATCAAGTTCTCCTTGAACATAGTAGCGGATCAGTTGAGTCGGGGCCTTACTGTATCAGGAGAATGGTCTCTCAATCAAGAGTGTTCCACCAGATCACCCTGAAGTGGGGTCTTCCAGAAGTAGACCTTATGGCAACCAGACTCAATGACAAGGTAGAGACGATATGCTCAATGTATCAGGAAGACTATCCCTTGGCAGTGGATGCCCTGTCCATCCCTTGCAGGTTCAGGCTGGCATACATCTTCCCTCCACTTTCCATGATACCAGGAGTATTGATGAAAGAAAAGAAAAGAGCTTGGTGTTCCCAATTCATGCTCATGAGTCGAGGGATCTATTGGAGGCTTCCCCCAATCCCGAACCTGGTTTTCCAAGAAACTCAGAAGTACCAGGATCTGAGGAGATTCAACCTGACAGCCTGAAGGTTGCTCAGTCCCTATGGAAATCTAGAGGACTGTCAGAAGTCGTCCTGAAGACCCTTTCCTGTGCAAGAGCAAAGTCCACCAATAAAAGCTACCTAAGGATAGGTAATGTCTTCAAGGAGTGGTGATCCAGACAGGAAGTGAATAGTTCAAATCCATCTAGAAGAGTGATTCTAAATTTTCTTCAGGATGGCTTGGATTAGGGTCTTTCCCCTGCCACACTTAAGGTACAGGTTTCAGCCCTATCCACCTGCTTAAGTAAAAGTTTGTCTCAGAACCCCTTAATTCCCAGATTTCTTAAGGGTGCTAAGAGACTTAGGTTAGCGGTTTAAGCTCCTGTTCCATTGGGATCTATGCACAGTCCTTTCTGGCCTCTGCGGCCTGCCATTTGAAGCATTGGAGGAGGTGGATCTTAAGTTTCTGGCTTTCAAAACCACTTTTTTGCTAGCTATCACCTCAGTAAAAAGAATGCGAGAGTTGCAGGCTTTCTGAAGAGCCATATATTTTTTTCCGTTGGGGTCCAGCTCAGATTTCTTCCTGGGTTTAACCCTAAGGTGCCCTCTCAGGCTAATATCAACCAGTTGCTCTCCTTACCAGTTTTCTTTCCCAGCTCCATATTTCAAGCAGGAGGGAAAACTCCATACATTGGATATAGTTTGGTGTCTCCAAAAATGTATCTTCTGCGTATATGGCCATTCAGAAGATTGGAGAACCTCTTAATTAATATATATGGTAGAGACAAAGGTCTCACGGCTTCCAAACCCTCTTTATCAAGAGGGATTAAGGAAGCAATTTCTTTTTACTCGGGTTAACATCACCCAAATTCATCAGAGTCTATTCAACCAGGGCTGTGTCGTCCTCCTGGGCTGAGAGTCGGTCTTGCCTTTTGAGCAGTTTTATGCAGCCGCTTTTGGTCATTCCAACTAACCTTTGTTAAACACTATCAGTTAGATGTCCGTAGTTCAGAGGCTACTGCCCTAGGAGATCTACTTGCTAGATCCCCATATTGTGCTGCTGTTGGACGTAAGGAAATTGTTGATTATGTAGATAATCTGTTTTCCCTTAGTCCAAACAGCAGCACAAGCTTTCCCCCCCCTTAGGTAAGGATTGTTGTTTTTTCTTTATTCTTTATAACACAGTGGGGGGAGGTCTCCTTTGCCTCTTATAGGGGAGTATCGCTTAATTAATTATGTAAATTAAAAATTTCGCCTGTCCTACCAGCACACAGGGGCAGAAATACCCCATATTGTGCTGCTGTTCGGACCAAGGGAAAACAGATTATCTATATAATCAACGATTATGTCTAAACAACCTCCCAGGGATCCAGAATGTCCAGCAACATAGATGTGAAGAGTGTAATGGTTTGGTTGTTTTTCATAATGAATTTCACATAGTGTGGCCAAAATGTGTTTTCATGATCCTAGTAGGATAATTCAATTTGTCAGCACCGTGTGAATAGATCCTAATTGAATACACTGCATGCATTGGCTTTGGCTCCAAAAGAAAACTGTATGTTTTAAAATAATGGCTTGCACATGTGCAGTATAGTTGGCTATCCTTGTGTTAATTATAATTGATTAAATAGGCTCCTGTCTGTCATAACTGATTGAATGGGGCCAATATGGCGATGTCTGCTGTTTAGTTCGCAGTGGAGGCATCTATAGGGTTAACAGCTATGATCATCGCAGGCTTTGCGGCTGTTAGCGGTGGGTGTCTGCTCTATAATTCAGCCAATACCAAGTTTTTTCAAGGAAGACAACCCATTGTGTGTGTGTGTGTGTGTGTGTGTGTGTGTGTGTGTGTGTGTGTGTGGTATGGAAACTAAAATGACTTTCATGCTGTTGGTGTTCTGGAGGGGCTGCAGTATTTACCATCAAAGGTAGCATGGCCGAGCGGTCTAAGGCGCTGGATTAAGGCTCCAGTTTCTTTAGGGGCGTGGGTTTGAATTCCACCGCTGCCAAGTTTTTCATATTTACATTCTGTCTACTCAATGACTTCAGAATTTGACTAATGTATTTATAAAGACCCCACGAAATATATTAAAGGGAACAAGTCAGGGTGACCTGGGACACTCACTTTCCAACCCAACAACACAGAGACCAGTGTGAGTCTTCAACCAGATGAGAAAGAAATTCTACTTTAAGAGAAATATGACTCCCTATCTCATCTTTTTCTTGTATCCTAAATTAAGTTTTTTGTTGTATCCATGAGTGTTGTTTGTATTACCAAATTCTCCCTAGAAGGCTATGAATAAATTGACAACTAAAAACGTAAAGAGGACCTTTACTACCTTCACCAACTCCAGTTCTTAGCATGTGTTAATAGGTGCTCCTCCGCTGATTCTGGCGCAGTTGGAATTTATTGTCTAGCCTCCACCGTTCCTGAGCAACCAGTGCTGTTAGTTTTGGTCCCTGATATGCTATTTAGGCTCTGTACTGTCAGGAGGGCGGTGTCAGGCAGGAGCAGACAAGAGGTGTGATTCTGAGCTCTGACACTGACTGCCTCTCATTGGAGCTCTGAATCACTCGCCCCTGCCTGACACCGCCCTTCTGACATTACAGAGCTTAAATAGCACATCAGGCACCAAAACTATGTGCGCTGGTTACTCAAGAACAGTAGGGGCTACAGAGAAAATTCCAACTGTGCTGGACCCAGTAAAGCAGCGGCTATTAACAGATGCTAAGACCTTGAATTGGTGGAGGTGGTGAAAGGTCCTCTTTATCTGACACAAAATATTTATGCTGCGTAATGAAAAAGACAAGGCACTGCTGAGATTCGAACAAAGTTTTGAGGTTTGGAAGGTAGGGAGTCAAAAAGTAAAACAGACAAATGCCTGTAGGGGTTAAAGGGAACATGTCAGGGTGATCTGGGACACTAAACCACCCACTTTCCAAACCAACAACACGGAGACCAGTGTGACCCTTCCACTACAAATTCTTTGAGTTTTCTCAGCTGGTTGAAGAGAGACATGACTTCCTATCTCATCTCTGTCCCTTATCCTAAATGTTGTTTGTAGTATCCATGAGCATTGTTTGTATTGCCAAATTCGTCCTAGAAATCCATTAATAAATTAACAACTAAAAACTAAACTGACATAAAAAATTCATGCCGTGAAAGGGCTGTAGCAAAAAGACAAGGCACTGCTGAGATTCGAACTCAGGATCTCCTGTTTACTAGACAAGCGCTTTAACCAACTAAGCCACAGCGCCAACTGGCTGTTATTTTTTCTACTCTGGATACCCCTGTGACTCCATGTTCCCCAGCCTTTTTAGACTTGGGACACCATTGGAAAAATGAGTACCCTTACCAAATCATTTACCTAAAGATAAAAAACAGCACTTTTGAAAAAATTTTTAGCACAGTTTTTGAATTTACACCTGAAACATGCGCCCCCTCTTTACTGCCATGTAAGCATCATATATTGACAGATAAAACTCCACACTAGACCCCTAATTTAATATAGACTATAGACCCCAGACCAATCCCCCTACATAAATGCAGATTACAGAGCAGCCCAAAAGCCATCTCCACACTCCAGACACGTACAGCTAACTCTACGGTGTCAAGACCTGCGCACAAATTATCATGTGACCTTACCTGTGTTATCGGTCCTTCTACAGTAACACAGCCTGCACACATATGGCAACAACACCATTTGTTAGGAATTTTCAAAAAATTTTTAAAATTGTCCACCCATGAATTATAGAAAATAATAACTTCTGGCTTGCAACCAACAAGTTCAGTTCAAAACAAAACTTTCAGGTGAACCTCACAAATATGCGGAAAACAAATCTCTCGAGGTTAGCCTATCTCTACTCAGTACAATTCAGGAACCCCTCTGGTTTAGAGACTTCCTCTGATATGGCAGTCTCAAGTAAGGCTGCAAATATAAACAGTTCATCCTAACAGGATCTCAGGTCTACACTAATGGCCATAACCAGCGCAGCGCACACGCTCACCTACAAGAGCAAACGTGTAATATAATAATAATAATAATAATAATAATAATAATAATAATAATCCTTTAATAGTCCCACCATGGGGAAATTCAATGTGTTACAGCAGCAAAGATAAGCAATACAAATACAACATGTACAGGAATGTTCCAAGGTAAGAGGCATTACATTGATAGTAGACAGACAGATAAGAAGTAGCGGGGGGGGGGGGGGGGGGATGATATCACAAACAGAAAGATATTTCAGTTCTCTGTATGGAGTGATCTCCGCTTAGGCTGTACAGCCAACACCCACCTAACTGCAGCGGGGAGGAAAGACTTCCGATAGCGCTCCTTCTCACACTTAGGGTGGAGCAGTCGGTCACTGACAATACTGCCCAGCGCTATCATGGTCTCATGCATGGGATGGGACTTCTTCTTCTTCATGGAGCTCACCACGGACAGTATCCTTCTGTCACCCACCACCTGCACTGGGTCCAGTGGGCTCCCCAGGACAGAGCTGGCCCTTCTAATCAGCTTGTCAAGTTTATTTCTGTCCCTGGTTGATATACTGCTCCCCCAGCAGGCCACTCCGAAGAAGATGGCTGATGCCACTACCGAGTTGAAAAAAGTCCTAAGAAGTGTCCCCCGGACTCCAAAGGCTCTCAGCTTCCTAAGCAGGTAGAGCCTGCTGTGGCCCTTCCTGTACAGGGCCTCCATATGATCTGCCCAGTCCAGATTATTATTAAGGAGCACACCCAGGTACTTATACTGTAGGTCCTTAAAGCAGGGAACTGTAAGGGCACAGTACTTGCAAAGGAAGCGTAATCATAACACACATTGAAAAATAAGGCTGAAGATGACAAAAAATACCACTTGAGGCTCATGGGCCAGTTAACTTTACTGGGGTAACAGTCTGATGCATAATAAGATAGTTGTGTTCAGATGCATACTTGGGAGGGGGTTGTTGTTCAGGGTTGTGGGTGCTTTAACTCAACTACCCCTTAATAGACAGTACAACAGACCACTCCATAGTGGTTTATACTCTGGTGTTCCTGCACTGATTTTCAGTGAAGCCGGAGATGTACACCCCAGCTTCACTGCGCATGTGCTGGAGGTTTGGCGAATGCGCACTAAAGCCGAAGTGTACTCCTCTGGCTTGATTGACAAACTGTACTGGTGAGGGGAGTACCGCCAATACAAGAGTATAAAGCTTTCTTTATTTTTAATACAGCAGCAGATTGCGATATAATAGTGTAGACCCAATAGTATAATAATAGGAGGCCCTGAGGAGGTACAGAAATAAAACAAAACACCTTTCCAATGACCTTTCTGATACGATGGCCTCATGATGCTTGTGTCAAAGTTTCATGACGTTGATGTACCCCATGCCACTGCTGAGGCCTCATCATAGACTCCAGCAGTCCCCTGGGACCAGTGAAATCACCAAGGAGGTCGGAACATGGTGTGAGAGAGGACAGGACACGTATCAGAGCCCCAGAGACACGAGGAAAGATGAGTATCAATGTTTGGGGTTTTTCCACACGTTCCCACAGTCTCCGCTTATTATAAACTTGGGTCTGAGGACATCCCAGACTATAATAATAGCACTTTGGTCTGAATGGCAACTTGGGAGCGAACCTTGAGAAAATATTCATGAAATTAATCTCACATGGTTCGCCCATCCTTAGTCCCCTGTGATAATACAGCCAACTTCTAATAACATCACTGCACTGTAAATTCCATGTTTGTAGGGAGCCTTGACATCACTGTCAGGAGTGTCACTTCAGCCGCTACTTCTTTAAGGTTGCCATGTCATCCTGGAGAAGGTTCTGTGTTCTGCTTTGGCCGATTAGCAGCTGAGGAGTCCTATATAAGACCACTCCTTCCTGACACAGGTGCCGACCGATTGTTTACTGCTCCTGGTTTGGCTCCATTTCCTCTTGTATTCACTGCTTCATACTGACCCCTTGGCTTGTTCTCGTATTTCCCTCTGTCTCCTGATTCTGATTGTGATGTGCCCATTTGGATTTGTGACCCTTGGCTTGTTTCCCAGATTTAGTGCTTGTTTTCTGATTTGGTCTCGACGTCCTCTCCTAATAATGACCCGTGCTTGTACAAATTTTCTTGCCTCCGTTCCAAGGTTAAGTTTTAGTGAATTTTGTTTTGGTTTCTGCAGCAGTGCCTTTAATTGGTACATCTATCTATTTGGTGACAATTAAAACTCCCAGGTTCAGCGCAAGTCCAACCCATAACATAGTAACATAGTAGATGAGGTTGGATGAAGACACCAGTCCATCAAGTCCAACCTATAACCCTACACTACCCTACAGTGTTGATCCAAAGGAAGGCAAAAAACCCCAATGAGGCTTTTGCCAATTGCCCCTTTCAGGGGAAAAATTCCTTCCCGACTCCAATCTGGCAATCCGTATAAAACCCTGGATCAACTTGTCCTTAACAGAATCTAGACCCATAACCTGTAATATTGTTCTGCTTGAGAATGGCATCCAAGCCCTCATTGAACTTGTTCAATGAATTCACCATCACCACTTCCTGGGGCAGTGAGTTCCATAGTCTCACTGTTTTTACAGTAAAGAATCTTCTTCTATGTTGCTGGTGAAACTTTCTCTCCTCTAGACGTAGAGGATGTCCCCTTGTCACTGTCACTGGTCTAGGAGTAAAAAGATCATTAGAAAGTTCTTTGTGCTGTCCCTTCATGTATTTGTACATTGTTATTAGATCTCCCCGTAGAGGTCTTTTCTCTAAACTGAATAACCCCAAATTTGTTAATCTCTCATTGTACTCTATTCCACCCATTCTCCTAATAATTTTGGTCGCCCTTCTTTGCACTCTTTCTAGTTCGATTAAGTCCTTCTTGTATACTGGGCCCCAAAATTGCGCGCAATAGTCTAAGTGTGGCCGTACCAGTGATTTGTATAGAAGCATAACTATGTTCTTGTCATGAGAATCTAGACCTCTTTTGATGCATCCCAAGATTTTACTTGCCTTAGTGGCAACTGCCTGGCACTGGTCACTAAAGGTACAGTAAGCTTATTGTCCACCACAATCCCCAAGTCTTTTTCAGTGTCAGTCCTACCCAGTAATTTACTATTCAGTACATAATCATACATTTTATTTCTTTGACCAAAATGCATAACCTTACATTTGTCAACATTAAACTTAATTTGCCAAGTCTCCGCCCATGCTTCCAGCTTCCTTAGATCCCCTGTAATATTCTACTATCCTCCTCATTAGACGGCCACTTACCATTCTGGAGGCCATGGCTCCCAATTATTCTAAATACGTGTAGGTAAGACTTCTAGATGGTTCCAGTCAAATGCTTACATGTAGTGCACCATGCTGACTAGCTGACAATTGGTCATGACCATGCGATTAAATTATTTGTACAACTGTTCCTTGTAGGCTAAAATGAGCAGGTTCAGGAGACCTTATGTAATGTGGATAGCTTATCTCTTTATGTCACAAGTAGCTGGCCTGTGTGAAATGTGATATCTGTGAAGGCTTCACTTTAAGGCTGGGGCCACACTGGACAATTCTGCACCACATTCCTCAGCGATTGTGTGGATTTTGTTGTGACTCACCAGAGATGCCCAGTTTAGAATACCATCTCTGGCAATAGGTAGAGTTGGGCATCCTATGGCCTATACTGACTTTAAACTTTAAAACCCATGACCCATCTTCCTATTCTGGGTGCACATGATAACCAGGGAGCAGACAGGTAAGGGGGACCAGTGACACCTTCACTAGTCTCCCCATACAGTGGCCACTTCACTGCTCCGCCCCCCCAAACAATGGCCACTGCCACCCCCATACTATATGGGGACTAGTGATGGGGCCATTATGTTGTGTGATGGTAGTGATGCCCAATTTAGAATACCATTACTTATATCTAGAGTTGAGCACCCTATGGCCAATACTAACTTTAAAACCCATGACACATACATTTTTGTAACCATGTAAATATCCTTAGTTACCCTCATTGTTTGTAAATGGCCATTGGACAGCCATTTTAAAACTGTGACATCCATCATGGGTGGGTAAACCAGTGAAAAGGAAACTGGAAAAACAGGTCCAAGTCAGGTTGGGAGAGGTTGCCATGAATATGGTAAGTGGAAGCTTTACTAGATTATGTCTAAACAACCACCCCAGGATCTAGAATGTCCAGTACATAGGTGTGAAGGGTGTAATGGTTTGGTTGTTTTCCAAACCATTTTGGATGTCTAATTTGTTTGTTAGATTTTGTTTAATTTTTATATATTTTTATACTGTACTTTATAAAAAATTTTTTTTATTTTTAGACTCCCTACTGTGTCTAATCATTCATACAATATAATTACTAATGTATTGCAGTATATTGTGAAATCCAATCATTCCTATTACATGCTGTCTATGGAAGTGTTTTAAAGAGCCTCAGTAATGACAGGCCTGGGAGACTTAAGTAGACTCCTGTCCGTCATGATAACTGACTGAATGGGGCCAATATGGCGATGTCTTCTTTTTAGGTCACAATTGAGACATCTAAAGGGTTTACAGCCATGATCAGTGCAGGTTTTGCGGCTGTTATAGGTGGGTGTCCGCTCTATAATACAGCCAATACCAAGGAAGTTTTCTCAAAGAAGAAAACCCATAGTGTGTGGTATGGAAATTAAAATGACTTTCATACTATTTGTGTTCTGGAAGGGTTGCAGAGTACACTTTGTAAGGTAGCGTGGCCGAGCGGTCTAAGGCGCTGGATTAAGGCTCCAGTCTCTTCGGGGGCGTGGGTTCGAATCCCACCGCTGCCAATCTTTTGATATTTATATTCTGACTACTCAAGGACTTCAGAATTTATTGACTAATCTATTCATAGAGACCTTAAAATTATGTTAAAGGAAACATATCAGGGTGACCTGGGACACTCACTTTCCAACCCAACAACACAGAGACTAGTGTGACCCTTCCACCAGCTGAGAAAGCTCAAAGAACCTCTAGTGGAAGACAAATATGGCTCCCGATCTCACCTTTATCCTAAATGGAGTTCTTTGTAGTATCCGTGAGTATTGCTTCTATTGCCAAATTCTCCCTAGAAGTTTATGAATAAATTGACAACTAAAACCTCATACAAAATATTTGTGCTGTGTAATGAAAAAGACAAGGCACTGCTGAGATTCGAACTCAGGATCTCCTGTTTACTAGACAGGCGCTTTAACCAACTAAGCCACAGTGCCATGTTGTTCACTGCTTTTGAAGCCCTTTTTAGCACAGCTTTTGAATTTACACCTGAAACATGGGCCCCCTCATTACTGCCATGGAAGTATCATACATTCACAGGTAAAACTCCACACTAGAGCCCTAAATTAATATAGACTATAGACCAATTCCCCTATATAATGCAGATTACAGAGCAGCCCAAAAGCCATATCCACACTCCTGACACGTACAGCTGCTCACACTCTGGAGCTCTGCAGTGTAACTCTAAGTTGTGAAGACCTGAACACAAATTATCGCTTGACCTTATCTGTGTTATTGGCAGGCTCGGACTGGACCAACGGTGATTCCCCCAGTGGGCCCACTGCCTTTTGGATGCCCTACCGGACCCCCACTGCTTTTTTAATAGGCAGTGGTGGTCCGGTAATGGCCCCCTATTAACTTACCTATCCCTGCTCCTGCTCACGGTAGTCTTCCTCTTCAGCCTCCATGGGCTCCCCCAGTGCGCTGCATATTACATGATCGCGACATGATATGCAGTACACAGGGCCCATTGTAGGCTGAAGAGGAAAGAGGAGGAGGAGTGGGGATCGCTAAGTGAAAGCAGCCAGTTCCAACCAGAATGTAGAACCGGGGACAAGTGACTCCTAAACCCAATTTAGCTACTGGTAGAGCAGAAAGCCACAGGCTCTACCGCTCCCCGACTTGTAGCCGACATTGAGCCTGTGGCCTACAAGCTGAGTGCCATTACTTACCTGTCTTTCCTCCGGCTCCTTCCTACTCCAGGTGTATATGACATCATGATAGTGTGCCCAGAGCAAGAAGGAACAGGACCAGGGAGCAGTTAGGTAAGTAATAACCCAATACTGCTGTAAGGGGGATCAGTGAAGGCGCCACTGTATGGCCATACAGAGGCTATTTCAATGCCCCCCCCCCATACAATGGCCTCTTCAATAGCCCTGCATACTCTATGGGGACTAGTAATTGGGTCATTATGTTGTGTGAGGGCATTGATGGGGGCTAATATACCGTGGGGGGGGGGGCATTAGGGGAGAGAATTAAAAAGGTTGTTGGACTTAATTTTTTTATGATCTATCCTAAGGATAGGCCATAAATTCCTGATCAGTAGGGGGCAGCACACAGCCCCTGGACCGATCAACTGTAAAGAGCCTCTTCCAGCACCCATCGTGCAAAAAATGGGGCTAGAAACAGCACACTGCCTCCACTGTGTAGCGGCACCATCACTGCATCTCAGCACTTACTGAAGTCAGTTGGAGCTGAGCTGCAGTGAAGGTGCCCGGCCACTATACAGTGGATGTAGCTTTCTGCTTATCTGTGTTACTGGCAGGCTTGAACTGGCCCACTGGGGTACGGGTGAATCTTCAGATGGGCCCAGTGCCTTTTGGGATCCTATCGGACCCCCATTGTTGCAGCGAAGGTGTTGGCTGCTATACAGTGGATGTAGCTTTCTGTTTCCAGACCCATATTGTGTACAGGATGGGAGACGGAAGTGGCTACATACAGCTGATGGGGCTGGGTGTCAGCCTCCTACCAATTAGACACCTATGGCCTATGCAGAGGATAGGTCATAAAAAAAATTAAGCCAGACAACCCCTTTAATATTCCCCCTAATGCCCCACACACTTTAATGTACCCCCCACAGGATATTCTCCCCCATCACTGCCCTCACGCAATATAATGGCCCCATCACTAGTCCCCATACAGTATGGGAGAACAGTGAAAAGGCCATTGTATGGAAATGGTCATAAAAATTAGTCCCAGACAATCCATTTAAAGAGGTTGTCCATAAATGTGTCTGTTCGGTCTCATGGCAGTGCCTCATTTCTGGAAATCCTGTACCTAATTGGTCTTAGCGGTCACATGAGGTGCAGGACTCCCTGCAAGAAGGCGCCTGCACAAGACTGAATGGATACTGGTGGCTGGGGACAGGTGAGTATGCTTTTTTTTTTATTTTACACCTCCTCACCCACCACATGGGTTGTTCCAATTCCTGGACAACCTCTTTAAAGGGTTTATCCATCTTTCTAATATTGATGGCCTGTCCTTAGGATAGGCCATCAATATTACATCTGCACGGTCAAAAAGCCAGAGCCTTTGCAGATCAGCATTTCCAGGACAGTGCACCTAGAGGTAACAGTAACAATTCCAGGAGCCACGCTATTCACTTGCCATACAGAGTGTAGTGGTGTGTTTAGGTAGTACAGTGGTGCACATCGTATGGTGGGTGAGCAGCATGGCTCCCGACATGTTATTATTTGGTGGGCCCTAGACATCCCAGTGCAACACTGGTTACCGATCCTTCTACAATAACACAGCACACATATTGTAGCAAAACCATTTGTTAGGAATTTTAAAAAAATTTTGCAATTGTCTACCCAATGAAAAATAATAGAAACCCATATTCTCTCCACTGGACTCCCTTAGAGTGTACGGTGTTCTTTTCTGGGCATCTTCCAGCCACCTTTTTGTTGTTGTTGTTGTTTTCAGGTGAACCTCACGCATAGACAGAAAACAAGTCCCTCAAGGGTAGGCTATCTCTACTCAGTACAATTCAGGAACACCTTTGGTTTAGAGACTTCCACAGACATGGCAGTCTCAAGCAAGGCTGCAAAAATAAACAGTTCACCCTAACAGGATCTCAAGTCTACACTAATGGCCATAACCAGCGCAGCGCACACTCACCGACAAGAGCAAACGTGTAATATAGCAGGTGACTGTTAAGGGCCAAGGAAGCGTAGTCATAACCCATGTAATAAAATAAGGCTGAAGAGTTATTAAATGTTACGTTTCACAGATGTCAAGTTTCACAAAACTCTACACGTTGTGACGACTAAAGAAAAATGACAGGAAAACAGCTGCACACATGGTATATATCAGTAGTCGTGGCCGAGTGGTTAAGGCGATGGACTAGAAATCCATTGGGGTCTCCCCGCGCAGGTTCAAATCCTGCCGACTACGATTTTTGGTTTGTTGCCGCCATTACCATTTGTAACTAGAATAAAACAAACTGTGGAGTTCTTGGTATAACTTAGTTTTATAGACTAATGTGACCCCCTTAAAATCTGGTAGAACTGGTTTGTCTATCCTAAAGCTATCTGAGGAGAGGAAGCATGAAGCTATTGTATTGTGAATTCACATGACTTGTGGATAATATTCTCACCCAAAAAGAACTAGTTATAATATAATATTACCAAGACATTAAATAAGGCAAAAAACATTAAAGGGATATTTCCTGTGAACATAACCATATTGAAATTGTAGACCATTAACCCCTTCTCCACATCCACCGTACTATTACGGTTTCCAGGACCTAGCAAAGTTGGATACTGATGACCTATCTACAGAATAAGTCATCAGTATCATCAGACCCTGTTTAGCCCACTGATACGTTGTGTGGGCAGGAAGCTGTATACAGTGTAGGAGTCTCCGTCCTCTGTAGCCGGGGTGCCAGAAACTCACCTGAATAAGAGCAGAGCTGGCTCCAGGCATATACCTGGTATATGGCACCCAGTGGGTGAATCTGAAGATTGATGCAGGAACCAGGGATCGAACCCTGATTGATCTGATACCGGTGGCCCTATCCTGTGTATTCACAAGTAATAAAAAATTATTCAACATGCTTCGCCTGTAAACTGTGATCAAAATTGCCAATTTTTTATGTTTTAGTAAAAATGATTTGGTTGGGGTGCCCAAAGAAGTTTTTCTTTTCCAGGGTTGCCGCGAGTCTGAAAAGGTTCCCAAACACTGGTCTAATATTTATGTAGAAACCAACAGTATGTGAAATAACTTCTCTACTTAAATTGCATTTTGTTTTGGTTTTTTTAAAGACTCTAAAATCCTTTGAAGACCATGTATATAAAAATCTGTGAATTTTCAGTTCTTGTATAACACCATGTCTGATGAAGGAAGCTTGCACTTCTGAAAGCTTACTTATAAATATACTCAGCCTCTAAAAGGTATCGCCTGATTTCTTCACTCTTCCAAAAACCTTCTAATACATCCTATTAGGGGAAGCGGCAGACTCGCACCCATAAGCAGATTGCAGTTCCCTTTTTCTGCCCGCAAGGACTCTGTAAAAGTAAAAAGTTCAATCTCTAAAATATCCGTCTAGACTGAGAGAGGTCTGCAGATGAGCGCTCTTACCAAGTCTGAGCGACTACTAAGAGGGGAGCAGCAAGAGTGAAAGCAAAAGCTGTGAGAGGCGAAGGGGGAAGAAGAGGAGTCCTGTTATAGCCTGCCTCTGCCTGTAAGGGAGAGAGGGGAGGTGGACAGGAGGAGAGAGAAATCTGATTGGTGCAGGTCACACAGCATGACTGTGACATCATCAGGAAGAAATTATCCACTCAGTAAGCACAGCCAGTGAAAATGTGCAGAGACCAGGACAGCAAAGGAAAAAAATCCCCAAATCTTTGAGTCCTACAGTCAGAACATCATGAGTTAAATGCCTGGGACAGGTTTTTATCCGAGTGCAGTCTCTAGCTGTTCTTCATATAGGCCATGGTCCTCTCTCCTTCTTTGATAGTAGAGGTTCACGTCCACAAAATATCCAATTTTTTAGATTTGTTGATCCCTTCAATTGTACAACTTCTTTATAGCCAGATTTATGTGGGAGGCCACCATGGCTCGTACTCATTGATGAATTGCTGCCACATGACTTGACCTTCCTAACGTGGCTGTGTCCTAACCTTCGCTCCTTCCATATTTTTGTTGTAGTCCTCCTATATTGTCACTCAAGAGAATTTTTTTTAATTTCTTATCTGATATTACACAATTCTGAAATGTAGAAAACAGGCAGTTTCATATGTGGCCGGTTAGCTCAGTTGGTTAGAGCGTGGTGCTAATAACGCCAAGGTCGCGGGTTCGATCCCCGTACGGGCCAGATTGAGTTTTTTATATTCATACAGTATATTTAGTCTAAAGAAACATTCCCACAAATTTTTTTTGTTGTTGTTGTACCCTTTAGAAAGATACATACTGTAGATAATCTGCAAGTCAGTGACTATAATTGTGAGTTATGTGATCCTTTCTGATCCTTTGCTTATAGTATGTGACCACCACTCTGAGAGACAAGAGACCTAAGACCATGCATGATAGGTCTGAAACCTACAGGCACTTTGGGAATTCCTGTTATTTACCTTTAAGGAGATGTCCCTGTATTATCTGTTCATAGCAATTCCTCGTTAGTATAGTGGTAAGTATCCCCGCCTGTCACGCGGGAGACCGGGGTTCGATTCCCCGACGGGGAGGCTAAAAGTTTTTTTTTCTGCAGACGATTCTAAATATCATGCATGATATTGGTGGACAGTAAGCTTAACCAGTACCAGCTCAATTTTTCTGGTTTAGGACCAGACACTAGAACCATACATCAGATGTATACAAGCTCACCCACATGCAGTTTGGTGGTAGGACCATGGGCCACAGGGCACAGCTTCTGGACCAGGAGTGGGGGAGAGAAGAAGACAAAAGATAGCTGTAAAGGGAACAAAGAACAAAAACAATTAAACACTGTGTCATGGGCATGATTAAATCTCCCACCAGGGGGCGATTAAGAGCAATAAGCAAAGAAAAAAAACAAGTCAAGGTAACGACCCCCACTGAGAGGAAGGTGACCAAGGGAACTGAAGAGATTCCTCAGTAAGCTCCAGGTCCACAAAAAACTAAGAAAACGTGGAAGAAAATTCATGTGAGCCCCGCTCTGTCCCGTGCAACAATAAGCAAACATGTAGCGCAGGAAAAACAACCTGTGGACCGGAAAGGAAAAACAGAGCAATAGTTAGGCAAATTGCAACACACAACATAGTTAGAAGAAGAGGGCAGTATGATAATGAAGATAATGAACTCTTCAAGGGTTGACCACCAGATGAGGCCTCTGGAGGAGGACGCCGAGGAAGGTGGTTGGCATCTCTTAGGCTGCTGTCGATGCCACACCGGAGGTGTGGGTGGGGGAGGGCAGTTCCCATAGAGGGATGCCCGGTAGGTGACAAAAGGAGGGTAGATTTGGGTAGGAGAAGAGTGTAGCGGAGCGACCATCTTTGTGAGCAATGAGGACAAATGGAAAGCCCCAGCGGTAAGGGATCTGATGATCATGGAGAGCCTGTAGCAAGGGGCAGAGGGGCGGGGCTTCAGGAGAGTGATGAGGGAGAGGTCCTTATAATTCTGTAGTTTAGCCCCATCGAAGTCAAAGTCCTTGAGTCTCCTCTTATTCATTAAAGCCTTCATCAGTGCTATCATGGTACTGGCAGTGGCAGACTTGTATCCATTGCTGCTGGCGTTGGTGACAGCAATTACATGCGGTCATCTCACATGTGGGAATTTTTTTGCACATGGCAATGTGTAAGATCTGCAAGCTGAAATTTAGGTGCAGGAACAAATGTAGGGACGACATCTCTACGTACTCACATGAAAAGGCATCATAAGTTTATTAAACAAAATAGACTTGGTAGTAGCACTGGCAGGTTAAGTGAGCAACATCGTCCTTCTCCTTCTCCCCATGATCTTCCTTGTAGGCAGGCCACATCTACACTTAGCACAGGATCATCATCATTATCATTAAGATGAGCGAATTGAAGCTGATGAAGTGGAATTTGATCTGAATTTCAGGAAATCTTTGATTCGCATCTAATTCGGATTTCCTCACGCTTTGTGGTAACGAATCACATTTTTTCATAAAATGGCTGCTGCACATGTTAGAATATGGGGCAAGGAACTCTGGGAACGCGGGGTCACCCACAATGCCATGTGTGCAGCCAATCAGCAGACAGCTAGCCCTGTGATATCACAGCCCTTTAACCCCCTTCACGACCACCCACGACATCGGGAGCAGATGTTAGCTGTAACTGACAGCTAATACCCTGCTCCATAACCCCCGGTGGGAGCACAGCTCCGATTGCGGGTTTTAATACCTTGGATGCTGCGGTCAAACATGACCGCGGCATCCAAGGGGTTCCACCATGCCACATGCCCCCCGCAGCGAGATCGGGGGGGTGCCGATATGCATCTTCTGCAGTCCAGGGTCTGGCCAGTGACCCCAGGTTGCTAGTAGCCCCCAGTACCTGGTTGATACTGCCCAGAAGTGAGAAAGTCAGCCTATGCGTCTGCATAGGCTGACTTCCTCTATAGACTGCAATACACGTGTATTGCAGTCTATAGTGCTGAACCAGTGATTCTACTCTACTATACAGGCTCTCTGCAGCCAGGAAATAGCTGTTTTTTTAACACGATTCACTGCAAATTAATTCGGATCGAATCGTATTGGAAAATTTGGCGAAGCTGCCGAATCGAATTTTTGAAAAATTCAGTCACCTATAATTATCATCATCACCAACTGTTCGTCCTCCTCTTCTTCCACTCCAATGTCAGTCATCCATCAGGGAATGTGTGTGCAGCAACTTACCTCGCACCTGGCAGAGATGCTGGCGGTGCAGTTGCTGCTGTACCACTTAGTGGATTCCATTGCGTTTCACCAACTCATGGCATGCGCTCAACCTTGATGGAGGATACCTAGTGGCCATTATTTCTGTAGAAAAGCTGTCCCTGCTTTATATGGCCATGTGTTGAAGAATGTGGGCCCTTCTTTGGATATGTCAGTCTGGGAAAAGGTGCACGCCACTGTCAACACATGGAGATGCAATAATGGACAAGGACGATACATGGCTTTCATGGCCCACTGGGTCAATATAGCAGCCATAGTCCAGAAATGCAACAAGGCCAGGTACTAGTTCCTCCATTTTTGTGTAGACCCAGTTCCAACATCACACAGGGTTCATCCACCTCCTCTGGATCCTCCTCTCTGAACAGATTTCCACCACCATCTTTACCAGGGCAAGGTGTTGCTTCTACTCCTCTAACCTTGTTTCATGGGTGTAAGGCAAAGTGCTGCCATGTGGTTAAAAATTAAAGAGCAGTATCAGAGAAACCACACAGCAGAGAAGCTGCTTCGCTGTATCCTGCAGCAAGTATCCAGCTGGATGGCTCCTCACCAAATCCAACTGGGCAGTCTTGCCAGTGACAATGGCTCCAATATTGTTTCTGTGCTTCAGTTGGGTCGAATAACACATTGTCCCTGAATGTCCCATGTGCTGAATCTGGTGGTGCGCCAGATTATTAAACTTCAGTGGGTAAAATAAGTATTGAATATGTCTCCAATTTTCGAAGTAAATATATTTCTAAAGGTGCAATTGACATGAAATTCTCACCAGATGTTGGGAACAACCCATCCTATCCACACAGGCAAAGAACTCAAACCATAGATGTCCATCAATGAAGTTATGTGTAATAATGAGAAATGACAGGGAAAAAGTATTGAATACTCTTACTGAAATGTATTTAATACTTGGTACAAAAGTCTTTGTTGGTGATGGAGCCTCAAGGCGCCTCCTGTATGGAGACACTAGTGGCCGCCATTGCTCAGGTGTGATTTTGGCCCATTCCTCCACACAAACACTCTTCACATCCTAAAGATTCGGTGGGCTCCTTCTATGAACTCAGAGCTTTAGTTCCTTCCATAGATTTTCTATTGGATTCAAGTCCGGTTTTGGCTCGGCCATTCCAGAAGCTTTATTTTATTTCTCTGAAACCAATTGAGACTTTCCTTGGCTGTGTGTTTGGGATCATTGTCTAGCTGAAATGTCTACAATTGTTTCATCATCCTGGTAGTTGGCAGCAGTTTTTTATCCAGAATGTCTCAGTACATTTGTCCATTCATCCTTCCTTCAATTATTTGTTTTTTTGCCAGTGCCGTATGCTGAAAAACAGCCCCACACCATGATGTTCCCACCTCCAAACTTCACTGTTGGTGTTTTTGGTGTGATATGCAGTGCTGTTTGGCCTCCAAACACGGTGTTTATTATGGAATCCAAAGAGTTCAGTTTTGGCCTCATCTGACCCGACTATATTCTCCCAGTATTTCATGGGCTTGTCAAAATGTTGTTAAGCAAACTGTAAATGTGCTTGAACATGCTTCTTTTTCTGCAATGGAGTCTTGTGTGGTGGGCATGCAAACAGGCCATGGAGGTTGAGGGCATTACTTATTGTTTTCTATGATACAATTGTACCTCCTGATTCCAGGTCTTTCTGTGGCTCTCCACAGGTGGTTCTTGGCTCTTGGGCAACCCTTCTGATAATTCTTTTCACTCCTCTGTTTGAAATTTTGCGGGGAGCCCCTGGTCATGGCCGGTTTATGGTGAAATCATGTTTTTTCCAAAACTAACAAGATGACTAACCTGATACCAATAAGAAAGAGGGCCCTGTCCGGCTGGCTTAGGATCTATAAGGGAAAGTAGGTAGAGATAATGAGTATGGGTTTCATATGATGGCATAGGGGCAGTGAGGTTACTGTGTATTGTATACAATTCTAAAGAGATGAGTCTTCAGGTTACATTTGAAGGTTGTGATTATGGGGGTCAGTCTTATGTGTCTTGGTAGTGAGTTCCAGAGTATGGGGGATACACAGGAGAAGTCTTGAAGGTGGTTGTATGAAGATCAAATTAGAGCAGAGCGATGAAGGAGGAAGTTCTGTGAGAATCGGAGATTCCATGTAGGTCGATAACAGGAGATTAGGTCAGAAATGTATGGAGGGGACAGGTTGTGGATGGTTTTGTTTGTCATAATTAATATCTTGCACTGAATTCATTGGACAATAGGTAGCCAGTGAAGGGATTGGCAGAAGGGAGAGTCTGATTAAAAACAAGAGGAGAGTTGTATTAACTGGTAGTCAAGAATGGATTGGAGGCGAGCAAGAGATTTATCTGGGAGGCCATGGTGAAGAATGTTGCAGAAGTCTAGGTGGGAGATGAGATGGGCATAGAATAGAATTTTTGTAGACTCTAGAGTAAGGAGAGCGAGATATAGCTCATTATTGAAGGTCATGGGATTTTATGAGCTGCCCTATATTTTGGTTCAGGCCAAACATGTTCACAAGACAGATCTCATGACTAGAGATGAGTGAATCAAAGCTGACAAAGTGGAATTTGATCCGAATTTTCGGAAATCTTTGATTCGCCTCAATTCCGGATTTCCTCACGCTTCGATGTATCGAATCTCATTTTTTCATAAAATAGCTGCTGGACAAGGGGCAAGGGACTCTGGGAACACGGGATCACCCACAATGCTATGCGTGCAGCTAATCAGCAACCAGCCAGTCCTGTGATGTCACAGCCCTATAAATACCCTCTGCCTTTTTAGGGTGAGTCATTTCACATCATAATTAGTGCAGGGAGAGACGTCGGCAGGCGCTAGGGAGAGAGGTAGAAAAACAATTCAAAACTGCTAGAAGTTCAGGGAAAGAGCCTTAGAAGTGTAGGGAAAGGATACTTAGGAATTTACAGAAGAGTATTGAAGCTGAACAGGGTTCATTTGGGGTGGTTGCAGGTAGCGTCGGTAATAGCAATAATCGTACTACACATCGCAGCACTCACTGCCATTATACTGCTGCTCATTGCAGGTTTGCAATAGATCATACCTGTGTGTTCAAGGTAGAACATTACAAGCCTTTTGCAGTGCAGTAGTGCAAAAAAAAAAGAATTCTTATCCAGTAATCTCTGAAGTAATCTGTTATAACACCTTTTTACAGGTGTTTATTAGTGAGGAAACAAATAAGAGGCTTATTCGCCGTTCTCTTGAAAGTAGAAAATTAAAGGCCATTTGCCCTGTATTCATTTCCTTTTCAATTACTTTTTTGATCTAACAGTATGTCAGACAGAAAAGTGACAGGCCATGCACAGGGGAGGGCCACAGGCCTAAATGTTTCTGGCGCAGGCACAGGTCGCAGCAGAGTAAGGGGGCTTGGCAGCAGGGTCACTTACAGAGGCCTGAGCTCTCGGGGTCAAGTAGTGGTCGTGTCTTGACCAGCAACCCAACGTTTGTAGAATGGTTGACTCGGTCACACACTTCATCCCAAGTCACATCAGACACCCCCAGCCAAGAGTCGGTGGGTTCGTTAGACACAACCCTTAGTTGGCATGGCCTGGGAGCAGACCCTGTGCCCTCACATGCCCTCAACCTGCCTCTGTCCTTTTCTGTTCCCTCATCCAGAGAAGTACTCTGTGCTGTGGGCTTAGATTCACTATACAGTGAGGAGGAGCTACTATAGGACAGTCAGCAGCTAGTGCTCAGCCAAGATGTGAAAAAGACATCCGGGCAAGTAGTGATGAGGAGAGTGGTGTGGGATATGGTGTTGCGAGCAAACAGGCCCCTGGCTCAGAGACCGTTGAGGAGGACATCAGTGACCTGCAGACAGTAGTGGATGACGATGTAGTCGATCGCTATTGGGAGCTGGGTGACGAAGGGGCTTCATCATCATCCAGAGAAGAGGGTGACAGCTTGCATATGAGGCAGAGGCAGAGTCAGCAGAGTAGCAGCAGTGGGAGATCAGGAGCCAAACGTACCCCGGGGAAGACCACCAGCTTTGCAGGAGCCTACCTGTCTGGAAAGCAGTGGTGCAGGGGTTCATGGAGGCAGTGGTGGTAGCAGTCAGTTAGTGCGGAGTGTTGGGGGTAAAATCACCTACTTGGTGGTGTGGCAGATTTTTGTTAAGCCACCGTGGGAGGTGAACATAGCCATATGTGTAATCTGTGGGCAGAAGGTGAAGTGTGGCCAGGGTGCCAATGTTGGCACCACAGCCTTGCATCAACATATGCAGCATCACCATAAAGTGGCCTGGGATCACCGTGGCTCCAATGTGGTGGTCCAGCCTGCCGAAGCAACCGCTGCATCACCCAGTGGCACGCACCCCATTTCAGGCAGTCAAGGCTCCACTACCTTAGCCAAAGGAAGCTGTGTGTCCTTCCCATCATCTGCTGGTCATGATGCTCCTGCTCCTCCTCCTAGTCAGTCATCGCATCAGCAAGCTATCACCGAAGCAATTTCGAAGACACAACAGTATGTGTGCACTCATCCAACAGTGCAGAAGCTGAATGAGCTCCTGCCCAAGTTGCTGGTGCTGCAGTCCCTCCCTTTCCAATTGGTGGACTCTGCACCTTTCAGAGAACTGATGACTTGTGCCGAGCCGAGATGGAGAGTCCCAAGCCATCATTTCTTTGCCGAAAAGGCAGTGGCTGTAAGAAGGAGCACTTGGCATCAGATATGTGGCAGCATCAGAATAGTAGCTGAGGCAGGTAGCCAGAAGAAACCGGTCTCGTTTGTCAAGGTTTGGGTGAGGCAGCATGGATGGTTTAATCTGATGCATCAGGCATTGGTGGTTAGAAATCCTGGCTGATCCATGCCTGATTCATCTTGACAGCGGGTACTGTTTGTGCCACCCACCTCCCCACTCTGTCACCGGGTCACTGTATGTCCTCCTCATGCTGCTGCCACTGGGCCACTGTATGTCCTCCTCATGCTGCTGCCACTGGGTCACTGTATGTCCTCCTCATGCTGCTGCCACTGGGTCACTGTATGTCCTCCTCATGCTGCTGCCACTGGGTCACTGTATGAACTCCTCATGCTGCTGCCACTGGGTCACTGTATGGTCTCCTCATGCTGCTGCCAACTCCACATTATGTTGCCTTGCCACTCTGTGGCCTACTCATTCTGCTGCCACTGGGTCACTGTATGTCCTCCTCATGCTGCTGCCACTGGGCCACTGTATGTCCTCCTCATGCTGCTGCCACTGAGTCACTGTGTGTCCTCCCCATACTGCTGCCACTGGGTCACTGTATGTCCTCCTCATGCTACTGCCACTGGGTCACTGTATGGCCTCCTCATGCTACTGCCACTGGGTCACTGTATGGCCTCCTCATGCTGCTGCCAACTCCACACCCTGCTGCCACTCCACATTATGTCGCCTTGCTACTCTGTGGCCTCCTCATGCTGTTGCCACTGGACCACTGTATGCCCTCCTCATGCTGCTGCCAACTCCACATTATGTCGCCTTGCCACTCTGTGTCCTCCTCATGCTGCTGCCAACTTCACATTATGTCGCCTTGCCACTCTGTAGACATCTATATGGAATCGGCAGACGATGGTGTAAAAGGAATGCGCTCTTTCACGCTACAGTAGGATCTTGGGCCTTTGCACAGTTCTTTGTTGAGTTAGTTGGTCAGTTTTGGCCCCGTAACTGGCCAAATAAGTGAAGTGTTCAGTGGCTCTAAGAGCGATGCTTGTCATGTGTGTGTCATACTGACTCACAGTATTGTGTCACTACCACAGTAGGCTCCCTTTGCTTGTTGCTGCAAGGCACAGTGTTCTACACCACTATACAGGCTCTCTGAAGCCAGGAAATAGCTGTTTTTTTAACGATATTCACCGCAAATTAATTCGGATCAAAGTGAATCTTTTTGGAAACTTCAAAGAATCGGTTGAATCAAATTTTTTGTAAATTCACTCATCTCTACTCATGTCATTACCTCATGAGATTCTGGCTGCTCTGTTATGGTGAAAAGAAAGGCTAAGGATATCGTGGCGCTGTGGCTTAGTTGGTTAAAGCGCCTGTCTAGTAAACAGGAGATCCTGAGTTCGAATCTCAGCAGTGCCTTGCTTTTTCACAATGTGTTCTCTTGATGAATGAAGACGTCATTGTATCCACCTGCATCAGGCTCAGATGGACTGCTCAGCGCAGACCCAAATTATTACCTTTATAAGTTTTCCTCCACCAAAGCTTATCATGACTCTCCTGGCAAACTTTTATACAGTAAGAGTAAGGGGTTTGTATAAAGGCTAGTGATGTGATAAAAAAATGAGAGAGCCAAACATGCCTGTGAAGTAAACCCTGTAGAGGTGTATCCTCGATATAAATAAAGTACACATAAAACTTTACTGTGTATTCTAGTCTTAGTTGTGTTTAGTTATGGAAGTTTATGCTCTGCCTCCCATAAGTAGAAGAAACCTTCCCAGATGCGATGCTTCACATAGTCCTTGTGTTTGTGACTATTACTGGTAAACTAGTCAAACACATAAGATGGACGCCATTCCTATACCTACATTAGTGATCTCAGCACACCTCATGGAGAATTTCTTGATCACAGTTATGTCCTCTTGAAAGCTCACGTTTTTTTTCAGACGTGGCCGAGTGTATAAGGCGATGGACCAAAAGTCCATTGGGGTCTCCCCGCGCAGGTTCAAATCCTGTCGACTATGGTTTGGGTTAGCTATATCTATAAATGGAAAGAAAAGACATAGGGGGGGTCTGGGAGGGGCTTAAGTCAATTTCGGGTCATAAACAGTCTGTCTGCCAGATTGAGGCAGATGTTAACTGGCTTAATGAACTAAACCTATTCTTCAACAGATTTGATCACACACCAGCTCCTCCCACCCCAGTATGTCCTTCAGCTCCCCCCACCACAATGACTTCTCCCCATGCGGCCACTTCCCAACAGACCAGTAAATCCAGAAATCCATCTTTATCTGGCCACAGCCTGACCTTCACACGGGCCCAGGTGAGGAAGGAGATGAAAAAGATCAAGGCGAGGAAAGCCGGAGGGCCAGATGACATCAGTGCAAGGCTAATTAAGACTTGTGGGGACCAGCTGTGTGGTATAATTACATATATGTATAATATGAGCCTGAGGCAGGAAATAGTCCCTGAATTATGGAAATCTTCTTGTGTGGTACCAGTTCCAAAGAAACCCCACCCTATGGACCTCAACGACTACAGACCTGTAGCACTGACATCCCACCTGATGAAGATCTTGGAGAGATTGGTTCTCACACATCTCCGCCCTCTAGTGAGCCCCGCTATGGACCCACTCCAGTTTGCTTATCGGCCGGGCATTGGGGTAGATGATGCCATCATCCATCTTCTGCACAGGGCTCTGTCTCACCTGGAGAAACCAGGGAACACAGTGAGAATAATGTTCTTTGACTTCTCCAGTGCTTTTAACACCATACAGCCCAGGTTATTGAGGGACAAGCTGGACCTTGCTGGAGTGGACCACCACCTCTCCAACTGGATCCTAGACTACCTCACAAATCGACCTCAATACGTGAGAGCCCGAGACTGTGTGTCAGGTACAGTGATCTGTAATACGGGGGGCACCTCAGGGTACGGTTCTCGCCCCTTTCCTCTTCACACTGTACACTGCAGATTTTAGGTGCAACTCATCCAGCTGCTACCTACAGAAGTATTCTGACGACTCTGCAATAGTGGGTCTCATCACAGATGATGATGACAGGGAGTACAGAGAACTGAACCGGGATTTTGTGGACTGGTGCCACCGGAACCACCTGAAGATTAACGCGGGGAAGACCAAGGAGATGGTGGTAGACTTCCGTAAAGGCAGAAGCCCTCCTAAACCAGTGGACATCCTGGGGACGGGCATCGAGATTGTGAACACCTATAAGTACCTGGGTTTGCTCCTTAATAATAAGCTGGACTGGGCAGATCATATGGAGGCCCTGTACAGGAAGGGCCACAGCAGGCTCTACCTGCTTAGGAAGCTGAGAGCCTTTGGAATCCGGGGGGCACTTCTTAGAACTTTCTTCAACTCGGTAGTGGCATCAGCCATCTTCTTTGGAGTGGCCTGCTGGGGGAGCAGTATATCAACCAGGGACAGAAATAAACTTGACAAGCTGATTAGAAGGGCCAGCTCTGTCCTGGGGAGCCCACTGGACCCAGTGCAGGTGGTGGGTGACAGAAGGATACTGTCCGTGGTGAGCTCCATGCAGAAGAAGAAGTCCCATCCCATGCATGAGACTGTGATCGCGCTGAGCAGTACTGTCAGTGACCGACTGCTCCACCCTAGGTGTGAGAAGGAGCGCTATCGGAAGTCTTTCCTCCCCACCGCGGTTAGGCTGTACAACCAACACCGACCTAAGCGGAGATCATTACACACAGAGAACTGAAAATATCTCTCTGCCTGTTAAATCCCCCCCCCCCCCCCTGCTACGTCCTATCTGTCTGTCTGCTATCAATGTAATGCCTCTCACCTTGGAACATTCCTGTACATGTTGTATTTGTATTTGTATCTGCTTATCTTATCTTATCTTTGCTGCTGTAACACACTGAATTTCCCCATTGTGGGACTATTAAAGGACTATTATTATTATTATTATTATTATTATTATTATTAAATTCTTAACTCAGTAAACCAAACTATGGTACAACTGGTATAATTTACTTTCTTAGACGTATGTGACTTCTTAAAAATGTCTTAGAGGTAAACAAGTTCTTTCATTCTGAGCTAGCTCGAAATTTGTAAAAAGTTCAGTTTCAAACCGTTTTTGTGGTTTGGCTTGAATGAACCAGCTAAAATGACGGCTGCCATATGAAATCATGGGAAAAGCAAATAATATGGATCACATCAACTGGAGGTTCAAGTCTGTTATAGAGACGTGTGCCGACTAAAATCAACACATCTAATAGTGGTGGCAGAATGGATTTGGACTGTGAGGTGTGATTTATTTGCAGCCTGAGTGCAAGACTGAATGAGTGGAGAGAATTAACCCCTGATAGGCACAGCCACGTGACTATAACAGGATGATGTGAGGTACATAATATTATAAGTGATAGTACAGACTATATACAGGAGAATGTAAGTGTATGTAATATTATAAGTGACACTATAGACTATAGTGGAAGAGTGAAGAAATCAGGCGATACCTTTTAGAGGCTAACTGAGTATATTTATAAGTAAGCTTTCAGGAGTACTCGCTCCCTTCATCAGACATGGTGTGATACAAGAACTGAAAATTCACAGATTTTTATACACATGGTTTTCAAAGCATTTTAGAGTCCTTAAAAAAAATTGCAATCTAAGTAGAGAAGTTATTTACAACAGGTCAAAAAAACAGTCAGGAAACTTGTGGTGCGTGACGGAGGGATCAGTAATTCTTGCTGTTATCTGTTTGCTATCAGGAGGTGATTTGTGTCCCTCACAGTTCATACATAGTTTGATTTGAAGCTGGCATGAATATTGAGTTCAGTTCATGGTTCATGCATAGTGTGACATGAAGCTGGCATGAATATTAAGTCCAAATTGCAGAGTTTGAAATTTTTGCATAAATTTGTACTCCATTTCTTTCCTTTTCTCCTGTGTCTTAAAATGTCTCATTAAAACCACAACCCGCAAATCTTCAATAGAGTGGTTTTCTCCGGAAAAATGTGCGGCCACTGGGAGATCTGTTCTGCTGTTATTAATGGTGGATCTGTGTGAGTTCATTCGTTGACTGAGTCTCTGCCCTGTTTCCCCCACATAGAGGCCTGTGGTGGGACATTGCACACACATTATGAGGTACACCACATTGGAAGACCTGCAGGAAAATGTCCCCCTAATTCTGTGCACCTGTTGTGACTGTGGGATAGGTACACTGTCAGCGGTGTGGATGTGCTTGCAGGTCATGCACCTTTTATGTAGGCAAGGTGAGGTGCCATTTTCAGTTGGGACCTTCAGTATATATCATGCGTCTTCTGGAATTTCTAGTTTTAGAGCTGGGGCTTTAATCTAGATTTAGGACTCTAACTTCTGACTGAGCTGTGGGCTAGGACTTTTTGAACAACCGGTTGCCTTACGGACAGAGAAGTGTCTGAGCTGAGTTTCCTGAGAGGGAAGCTAGAAATGTCTAATGCTCTACAACACATAATGTTTCATTCTTTTAAGATAGTGTACCATTTGAATTGGATTCTAGGACAGGGCAGAACCAAATTTTCAAAGATGTTGTAGTGATTTCCTTTTTTGA